>JASDQU010244203.1:0-10242 GCA_032191745.1 Picea mariana | reverse complement strand
CCCTAGATTTATATTTCAAAGCTAGTCGTTTTTGCCAAAGAGTCTTAAGGAAAGAGGGAGGAGCATGAGGCCTAGCTTTAGCTACACCGGAATGAGCCTCCTCCCCTTAGGGTTTTGACTTGGTGGCCCTGCCATTGCAGCACCATTAAGCCTAACTCTCCCGTCCTTAGGTTTAAGTCTTGCCAAGCCTTTAGTCTCTCTCTTTGACTCCATTTACCCAAGGCACTAGTCTAAAATTGCAACGTTGAGTCTATGGTGTTCAAACAATCTTTCAAAAAACTCTCTTAAAATTGAAACCCTAACTAACCCTAGCGTCATACTAACCCTAACTAGCTAGTGACGTCATGCCTATTTGATCTCTTGTTTGGTATAGAACGTTGTGGCCTTGTCACCTAGCAATTGGCATTGATGTGCAAAACATTTTCATTGGTTTAGTTTGCAAAACGTCCACTTCCTTGCCTTTCAAACTAACTTAAAACTAGGGCTGACGTCACCTTTGTAGCATAGTGACTCAGCAGCAACAATATTTATATATATGAGCATATTTAATGCATTGTGAGAACATAAGGATTGATTTTGTACATTGAATGCAAGTGTCTTTGTATTTATTGAAGAAGTATTATAAGCCATTGTCTTTGTTTAGCAATCATTGACTTCGTCAATAATTACATTTTATCGTTGCTCATATCTATATTGAAGATAGTCATTAACATTTGAAGTACTAACCACTGCTTGCACGTTTTAGTTTTATTTTCCTTGTCTCACAAACAGGTGCCTTTCTCAGTGGAATACCTTCATCCTTTGACTATCTCCCTTGACAGTAATCTGTGAAAGGAAACCCTTATCTTGATCCTTTATGTCTTAAGACCTTTCAAAACCCCAGATTACTAGGGACATCTCCCTTGGGATTAGCCACCCTGAATAGAAAGAGCTCCCCATCGAGGTGACAGTGGGTGGGGAAGCTCCCATTACGCCAGTTTGAGTCTTACTCCCAAGCTACTAGACCTATCCTACAAACTGAGCGATAAAAGGGACATTACACTCATCCATAGCCTCCATCCTCATCCTCTTGCTCCTCTCCCAACTCTCTTGGTGAACAAACAAAGGAATGAGCCTCTCTTTGCCCCTTGCGCCCCATAAGGAGACCTAAAGTATGGATGGCTAGGATCACCCCAAGCCATCTCTAATCCATGCTTGACATCTCTCCAAAAAAATCTAAACTCAAAACCCACTTTGGGTTAAGTTCCCTAAGTTCACTTTATGTCCCCTCATTCACCCACTTAGTAAATAATTAGTCACTTTAGGTTAAAATGACAAAATTTCACTTTTGACTTAAATCTTTGTTGCCATCCTTATACACACTTGCTAACGTGAGCTAAGTCCGGCTCACTTAGTGTGTCCTTGGAGGCACAATGCCTAGGTTCCCAGCCCACGCTGTCACTTTGACCAGAACCTCTTCTGTCTAGGCTCACTCCTAGGGAAGCCAAGGGGGGTAGTCCGTAGTTTCTAGATTAGTTTTAGAGTTAAGTTCTAGGAGTTGATTTTAATTATTTTCAAGGTTTGGGGGATTATAATCCTAAGATGCACAAGCAGCAATGCAAGATGCAAGGGTTAGTATGTTAAGTAAGACCTTTCCCTAGGGCAACTAAGACTAGTGCCTAAGATTGGGCAAGGGGTCAACTAAAGTTATAGGGTGATTCATTACAAGTAGATTACAAGAAGAATAATTTAATCAAATATTAAATACAAGATTTACAATTAAAGAATGCTAGAATACAACGGACAAGCTAACCACTTCAATTATTTTATGTGCAGGCTATAAGGAGATCAAAGCATCACGTCACATTCATGAGATCAACATCAATACATCATCATCATCAACACATCAACAAATAAGATTTGGGAGTTTTAAGCACAAGTATTAGAAGATGACCCACTCTTATTTATTAAACCCACAAAGTATTCAAATGGTCAAGGCCAAGGTTTAATTGTTTAATAAGTTAAAGGTTTCTTAAGGTTGAAAGATTTTAGTTACCCTTACAAATTATTGCACCAAAGCCTCCTCCTCCTATTGCCAAATGACTGCTAGATGCTCAAGAAGTATGGCAACAAGGCCTACCCTAGCTTCGCAGGTCAGCCCGAAAGATTGAGTTCTCACAGAAAGGACGCTTCGCGCCACGAGACCGTCCCCGACCTAATCACCTTCCGTTGCCCCTTAATCCCCGTTTTAGATGGTGAAGATGGTGGTCTAAGGTACCCTAAAGAGTCTATTAAGTTAAGATATGAATTAGGTAGACTTTTAGGTGTATTTTAGAGTGTCTTAGTGGTTTTATGACACTTTTAAAATGTGATTTAGTGACTTGGCTGAAACTCACTTCAGCCTA
This sequence comes from Picea mariana, assembly GCA_032191745.1. NCBI lineage: Eukaryota > Viridiplantae > Streptophyta > Pinopsida > Pinales > Pinaceae > Picea > Picea mariana. The sequence goes on along the minus strand of JASDQU010244203.1, from coordinate 7,858 downwards.
AAATGTGTTGCTTAAGATTATGAAATGAAAGGCATTAACACATATATGCTATGTGAGAGCAAATCATTTAGTTGCACAAATAGATAGCTTGCAAATTTAAGAAAGAAATTACAAGGGCAAGAACAACTTGCCAACCAAGAAATGAAGAACAATCACACTTATCTTATGATTAAGAGCATTTAGATATGAGCATTAAGTGTGAGAAAGAAAAAGATAAGTGTTTGCCTACACTATCAACTTATAAATAAGAATACTTCAAGTATGTGGAAAATGGCATTAATAGATCATAGCAATAAAAAAAAAACACCATTCACTTATTGAAGCATTTAAACATTTAGGAATATAGATCTAAGCATCTAGGAAAAAGATTTAAACTTTGAAGAGCTTTAAGTATGCAAGTAGATCTAGTTAAGTTATTATGCCCAATAGGCCTAAGCTAAGGATTAACCATGTATGAGATCTAGATCTAGAATATTTTAGAACATTAAGCACTTAGATCACAATCATATATTAAAACCCTAACCTCACCACTTGGGGTATTCCTCTCCCAATATGTAGGCAATTATTTAGCTTGCTTAATCTTTAGAAAATATTGAGGAGAAGAGAGAGGCAAGCAAGAGAATGAAACAAGGCAAAAGACAAGAAGCAAGCAAACAAGCAAAGCAAGACCCTAATCCCCACGTCCTAGGCTTGGAGGATGCCCAACATCAACCAAGCCCCACGTCTTAGCTCAAAAAGGCTCAAAAAAATCAAACAAGGCAAGATCTAAACTAGATCGAAGCTAACCAAGGCTCACACGTGGGAGGAGGTCGTACCAATCCTTCTCCCAAGCAAGTTAGCCACTAAATCAGCAAGAAAAACACTAGATCTATGCACAAGAAGCCCTAAAGATTGAAAAATAAGGTTGAGAAATAGCTACCAATTTTTGGAGGGTCTTTGAGTGTTGTGTTGATGTCTTTGGGCAGCCAAACCCCTCTCAACCAGATCTGAATCTGCAAAAACCAGCAAGCTATGCTTGCTAGAAACGCTACACACAACAATACAAATGAAGAAAAACTTTTGCCTTTTAGGGCAAAAATTCTTCTTGAAAAAATTTGATGAAAATTTATATTTTGGTGACCATAAAACTATGTTACGCTAGCTGAAAATATGTATGAAATGAAAGCATATAGAGAATGAGCAATAGATAGAGAAAGAGAGGACTTTATGTGAGTCTCAAAGAAGACTTTTCCTCAAGGCACTCCTAATGAAACCCTTGAAGCCAACCTTCAAGATCTAACACAATGACATACATACAATAGATAATATGGATGGTTAAGCTAACAAAATGAAATACTTGCACCTTATCTAGCTAACCAACATATATAGATCTACAAGACTACTCTTTGCAAGATCTACTCAAATAAAATACTTTACCTAAGATCTACCTATGCATCCATCATATTAAAGAAAACAATGTTACCTCACGTGTTGTAAGAACCAAAACACTTGTAGCTCTTCCCAAAATCCTCCAAAGTTTCTCCTTTATTATTACTCAAGAAAGTGGATCTTGGAGAAATACTTGCTCCAAAACCCTAAGAGCCAAAGAATGGAAATGATGGAAAAATGAAAGAGAGAGAGAGAGAGTGAGAAATCAAGTAGCATAACATTAGCTCAAGATATGGTGAGTTGGGAGTGAGGAGAGGGATCTATTTATACTTGGAGAGGCAAACCTACCTCTCTTGGATCCATGCCAAGTGTCCACCACCAAGCAAGAGAGTAGATCCCAAGGCTAGGGCGCACCATCTAGGGTTTGGATCCTAGATCTAGGGTTTAGAAAAGGTGAAAAATGTTGGGATCAAGCAAAAGGGGTGTGGGAGGCCTTGGGATTGATGCCAAGGAAGGTGAGAGAGTTCAAATAATTTTTTTTAAATTATTTGGGAAGTTTCTAGATGGAGGGGGGTGCACTTCTCCTAGGAGGGTGCAACTTTTTGGGATGAGGAGAGGAAAGGGAGTGAAATAATGAGGTAAGGGTGTTGGGATTAGACTAGGGTGAGACGTGAGGGGTAAAGGGAGTCAAAGCACATGAGAGAGGGGCCCCCCACACACTCAAACTTAAATTACAACATTCCATCACTAGGAAAAACGTCAATCCCCCTAGGGGCGTGATTTTTGAGTGATGTGAGGGGGTGAGAGGGTTGGAAAAAGGTTGGGTGGGTATGTTATGCTTAGGGAGTCTCTCTCCAACTTAGATCCATCATTTAACATCCTTTTAACTCATTATTACATTTTTACAATTTTTCCATGTTTGGACTTTAGCAATTAAAATTGTTGTTTTAGACTGACTAACACTCTGGCTGGACAAACCCATGACAAAAGTTGTCCGACTGAGCTGAAACTTGGTCCATGGATGTAGGGGGTGCTATTCCATTTCTTTTCAGCACAAATACCCCTATCAAAAGTCCAAGGACCTAATTTTTACAATTTTTGCTCAAAAATAATTAAACCTCCAAACTTGGGGAAATTTGATTAAAAATTAATTAATTAAAAAAAACTGACTTAGACTCGACGGAATTCCGCGAGACTCTCTAAGATGTCTTGCATGGTCATTTACAATGATTCCCTATAATAGTTATTGTTATCGCACAGTTTGTAGCTAGGTCAAATGGCTATAAGATAGAAGGCCAAACTGGTGTAACAGGAACCTATCCCACCCAATGTCACCACAATGGGGAGGTTCTTTCTCTTTAGGGAGGTTAGGCCCTGGGGAGACGTCCCCGGTAACCTGGAGTTTTGAAGAGGCAGGAGTTTAAAAGACAAAGGTAAAGTTCCCTCTTCACAGGTCACCATCAAAACAGATAGTCCCGGCTAAACAGCCAATAATGAAGTGAAGCCCCAAAGAAGAACACTTGCCCGGAACAAAGCAACAGCAAACCAATGTATGCAAGCTATGATTCAATGGGTTAGTACTTCATAAGACTATCTGATAATATATAAGCAATTATAAATATTGATGAAGTCAATGTTTGTTAATGCAACAATGAAATAATATCACTTCACCAATAAGTATCAAGATGATGTAGCAATCAATGTATCCAATCAATCTTTATTCAATAAATGCATCAAACCACCATCCAATTGCCTAATAAAGGAAAGTTGTTGCGTCAAGATGAAATAACCAGGGGTGACGTCAACCTTCTTAGCGTTAGTAGTTAGTTAGGGTTTCAATTTAGAAAAGGTTTTGAGAGTTTGTTTGATCACTTTCACTTCAACGCTAGAGGTCTAAGATCAATGCCTAAAGGTTAATGGAGTCAAAAAGTGAAGGACGCACAAGTTGAAGGGGACGAGATTCCAAAGGACTAGAGGGAAAGGTTTCAAGGTGTTGCTAAAGCAGGGCCTCAAAGACGAAACCCTAGGGGAGAGAGGCTCACTCCGATGTGGCTAAAGCAAGGCCTCGTGCTCTCTCCTCCTTCCCGGCAAACAGCTAGCTCAATGAAAAGCAAAATCAAGACAAGAGAGTTTAAAGAAGGAGAGTGTTGCTAAGGCAAGGCTCTTTCTTCAAACCCTAAAAGAAAACGGCCCTAGGTGTAGATAACCTAGGCCTGGGACATCCTCTTCTTCTTGAAGTTCAAAGGTACGGCTAGCTTAAGGGAAGAAGAAAGAAGGAGTGTAGCTATGGCTAGGCTCTCTTCTTCTTCTTCAATGGCTAAAAGGTTTTTCTATCAGGGGACATGAGACAACGACCTACTTGTGTGTTTGTCCCCTTGGGTTTTGATTCAGCAATATTTATAAATAGATGCAAGGAATTAAACTACAACCATTCAATCAAGAAGTTTTGCAGAAAAATACTTACAAATCATCAAGAAAATAACCATGCAAACCCTAGTTGTAAACCTTCCTTCAAGAAAAACACCATAGAATGCCAGAAATCTCCTCCAAGTGCGCCTTCCTCAGTTCAGCCAATAACCCCAATAGGGCGCAAAAATCAGACCTCACTAAATGAGTGAGTGATGTGTTATGTTAAAATGAGAGTGAAAACCCTCAATATATAGCGTATCAAGGACCTTAATTAATTTTAGGTCATAAAAATGGCCGACAAGACCGGAATATTGTTTTTACATTAAATTGTCAAAATAAAACCCTAACTGAGCTATAAAAAAAGGTAAAAGCCCCTTCAAGGGAGGCGCTAGCCCCTTTTAGGGCAAATGAGACATCCAGGAGCAAAACGTTAGCCCCCTAAGGGCCTCTCCAACATGCCACACGTGCCACTGTTGCTCAGTCTGCCTCCAAAAATGTCCATGAAGCTGGATGACGTCATGGTAAGGATGGGAATGTTCTGAGCCTTCCAAGGCCAGCGTTCCATTGAAAAGGGGTCAATCCCCCTAGGTCGGGCTCTGCCAAAGTGCCTATGATGGAACGTCCCCTTCTTCTTTGGTGCAAAACCTCAGTCAAACATTGTCCTGTCTCTGCCCCCCTGATGGGGTCTCAGCAACCATCTGATGGGCTCTTCAGCCCCATGGAGGTCCAAACTGATCATCTCCCCATGTGTACCGGTCCAAATGGTACCTGTCCGTCGGGCATGGTCCTGCACATCAAAAACTACACCCTCCATGGGCTCATTAGTCACAGGGATCACAGCAATGTCAATCACATTTCATCATTAATATTATCAAACATATGCATAAAAACCCTGATACATCGGTCAATAACTCAAAGATATTACAAAAACCTACAATACAAGGTTGAAGAAAAGGACAAGACGTCCTATTGAGCTAGTATCCACAAGAAAAGGGAAGTCTCCATGAAGGTTTCATCCAAGCCATGTAAACGAGGTGATGTGGCTAGGGGATTTCCAGACATGTGGGTAGAGTGAGAGCCAAGGATGCATAATGTTATCTGTGGGTGCCTTTGTAGAAGGCGAGCTGTAACTATCATGGATGCAATTTTTTCAAGCCCGTTCTTGCCTTTGTTCTTTTCTTTATTTGTTTTTTCTTCTTTTTTTTCTTTTATTCAAGGGCTAACCAGAGGACACTGCCTTGGCATGGTGACCAGAGCTGACAGTGTTACCCACAAGTACTTACACAGAAATGAGAAGGCTGGCTCGTGATGAGACCCCCTTTCCCTTGGCCATGCAACCAAAGGTCACTGCCCTGGCGTGGTAACCAGATGGTGGCAATGTCATACTGTTAGGTACCCATGAACCTAATATGCTGGCTCATGATGAGACCCCCTATCCCCTTGACTAGGTCTTGTTTGTTATTTTTTGGGTCCCTTTTGTTTCTTGCTGAGAGGCTTTTTATTGCCTTCTCGGGGATCCCTGGGCGAAGCATCTCGAGGTTTCATTTCTAGGCTTTTATCTTTTACCAACTACTTTTACCTTCTGGGCCTTTAGCCCCTTCTTCCCACAAGATAAGGTGCAACCCTACAAACAGGTCAATCCAATGCCCGAACAAGGGGAATGGGATAAATGAGCGAGAGATAAGATGAAAAGGTGGTGGTATGATGGGAGCGGACGATGGCTCTTCAGAAATCCCCCCGGTGGCAAACCAAAACCTATGGGTACAGGCTTGCTAGGGCACCCTGTCAATCTCCCCAAGCATGGTCAAGTGGGCTAATGTAAGATCCAAGCAGTTGTCAGAGATAAAAGGAATCAGATGCATATATTTAAAGGTTTTAATGATCAAAAGTGACACATACCATGATACCTGGACCAATTACCTCATGGAGCAAGAGCCTCCTCTGATACAAAACCAAGCCGAAGGTGATGGATGTTGTTGCTGCTGACAAGACGAGTCTGATGAAAGAAGAAAAGGATGGGCCCTCCAGGGCCATGCTCAGGTCAATCCTACTCTCGGTACTCCATGTCTAGGCCCTGTGGGCCTCGAGACATGATCTCCTAGTTATCCCTAGGAATCGGCGATAACCGTTACCAAAAGATAAGCCTACTAGAACGTCGTTCACCACTTTGGAGGAATTATTGCAAGTGTGAGGGAAAAACTCAAGGGAAATCAATATGGCTGAAAAACCCAATTGATAACCTGAGGATAAAAAACCCTCAGTGAAAGGAACTCTCCCAGTGAACCGATCCCAAGGCAACTGACCTAGACATGACTCATGCAGACCTATTACATTATTAACCCACGCAGGGGTGCGAAAATTCCAGTTACAAAAAGAAGTGTCGGGGCCAAACATGCCCTGTAGAACCAAAATCTTCGACAAATTTGCATCTGATGATGCATCTCTTCATGGCACATGGAGTTGACCACCTATGTTGGAGAGGTGGTCAACAATCTCCTAAGTCAAAGTAAAATTAGACATAAAGTACAAGGCACAATGGTACAAACATCTCTCTCTTGTGGTTAGAGGCCTAAAACCACAAGGAGACCGCTTTCCAAGGTACCCAAATCTCAACATTCCTGAGTCTTGCTTATTCAAACTAGAAAGCAATTGTCGAGCTTATGTCATATGTCGAGATGCCCCGTTGTCCACATACCATGCATTCCTCGGAATCATGCTGGTAGAAAGGCAAGATACCAACAAGCAATCATTCTCAAACTTTGTCATAAACTCATTCATCAGAGTTTCTGCAGAGGCTACTACCTACTTCTACTACTGCTTCCCTTTACCCTTCTTCCTCTCTGGACACTATGATGCATAATGACCGCGCTTATGACAAACGAAGCACTTGATTTTACTCAATTCCTTCTTTCCTAGCTATGAAATTGACTCCTCACTCTTTCCCTTACCCTTGTTAGGTCGTTTACCTTTGCCCTTATTTGACTGACCAAATAAAGCTAGGTTCTCATCGCCACCCTTGAGGGGCTTACATTGCTATTTTTAAAGTTTCTCCTTCCTAAAATTAGCCTAGCTCATCATGCTATTTTTAATCCTCACTTATCCCATAATTTAAGGTTTAATTTAGGGGATTCTCTCCTCAGGAAATTCGTAGGGTCTATTTTAGGCATGAATAAAGTGCATTAAAAAAAGAAATTTGCCATATATAAGTGTAGTTTATCTTATGTGTGGTCATTATGGAAGGAGGGGGATATTTTGGAGTGGTAGTTTCTTCATATACATGCTATTTTCACTCAAAAATGAGTGTTATATTTCGAGACTATTATTTTTACCTCCCTTTTATTTTCTATCTTACCTACTCTTATTATTTCAATCTTCTATATATTGTACTAAGCCAGGATATATTGTACTAATCTTATATATTTCAATCTTCAATCTTATATTGTGCTTTCTTCTTCCCCTTCTCCTTTGCTTCTTCTTCCCAAAGAGATTGAGATTGATAGCTGGCGTGAAGTATTTCTGTAGTGGTGATCGATTTTGTTGGGCAATGACTAGTATTGTCCCATTCAGTAGAGTTGATTTATACCTTGGAGTGTCAATGTCCAAACTTGTCAGAATTTTTTTCTTCCCACAACTTTTGATAATAAAAACACCGGATTTCATTGACAACTACTACAGGTTTTTTCATGTGTCGAAATTCTATTTTCTTAGACTTTCATGTGTTATTGATCTTATTCTTGACAGGACTTGAGTGAATAGGCATCGGAATATCTTTTGTCCGATTCATTTTCTATCTTTTCCTTTTCTTTAACTCCGTAGAAGGCACTGGTTATTGATTAAAATCTCTTGTTTTTCACATTTTAAATGAATTTTTATATCAAACAACAAACACTTTGCATCTTAGGCAAATTTGTTAAATTTACATGCAGTAGCGAGAGCCATTCTCCTGAAGGATGGCTAAGACCCTAGACGAGATCTAGGGCACCCAGTGCACTCCTGGGATATGTGGTCTGGGACATATATTGATGAAGACCCTAGGTTAGTAACCAGGGCCCCTGGTTTGTAACCAGGGTACCCATGCCTG
>JASDQU010244202.1:92711-103353 GCA_032191745.1 Picea mariana | reverse complement strand
AGGAGGAGTCCAAGCTTCTGCCTCCACTACTCATGGTGTAGGACCTTCCAGAACCATGACCGAGACAAGAACAAAGCACAGAGATGATATTGCAAACGCCAAGATGATCCCACACATTTTGTCGGTTTACATCCCACCTTTAAGCGGCAAGATTAACCGTGACAGTGTACCCAGAGACTTTGAGTACAACTTGATCACCGTGTATCTTCCGAAAGGAGTGTGTGCAGTATGTGTTGACCAGGATAAGCTCGCAGCACTAAAATTCAGTGATTTTAACCTTGGAGATCATAAAACCTACAACATTTTGGTTCTGCATAAATACTTAACTAAGACCAAAGGCCGTAATCCTAAGATAGTTCTATAGTCCTGGACCCAGAACCTCGCGCAGTCCACACTGCTCAACGTAATGAAGATCCCTCACTTCGGCAGACACCAGGAAGTCAATGCATGTGTCAGGTTGTTGTTGTCTTGTTACCATGACGGATATTTATGGTTGGACCGTCGCATTACTATGGATCCGACTATGATCAATTGGATCACATGACTCAGCATGCAAGGCCCTGACCCATAGGACTTTTACCCAGGCAAGATCTCCGACCGAGCACTAGCACAGCGGATAAAGGAAAATTATGGCGATGTAGAGAAGGGAATGTGAGACTACAAGGTAGCCTCCATCTAGAGCGGCGCAGTGTGCCTTGCATGTCAATTGATTGTGAGAAAATTAGTTCGTAAGAACAGACCAACACAGGTGACTAGCTTCGTAGTTGACCTCGCAGGGAAGTGCGCCGAGGGACTTCAGAAGAATTGGGTGCAGTCTCTCGTCAACCAGTTAGAGCTGGATTGTAGAGGAGCACAAGACCAAGGGTACGAGTTCCACTTTAGTTGGCTACTCATACTCATCGCTTGGGAGTTGCCAGAGGGAGCCACTTTCCTAGAGATCGAACCTTTCGAACCACTAGCCGCGAAGTTTTGTACGTTGTGGTACTCCAGTGACATGAACAAGCAGTGGCAGTCTAATGATGTCTTCCACACCTACTTCAACCAACTGAAAACTACAATTCAGTCTACACCGTGAATCATCCCGAATGCACTTCATAGGTTTAGACCTTTGATGAAGTTTAGCGCGGATCTCCACTTCATCTACATTACAGCGTGCGGTGATGAACATAAACAATAGCTCCAATCCTACTACAAGCTGACAGAGGATGACTTGGAGGAGATCACCAAGGAATGGTTAGCAGACCTACTTGTTGCAGCAGACCCTGTAGATATGTCTGACGAGGAAATCCCTGAAGCTATGTCGAATACACCTGGGCCAAGCAGGACTAAGAAGGATGACGAAGTTGAAGATGTCCCTAGCACATCCATGAAGACTTATTCGATCTCACTTGCGCAGGGAGGTGATGGTGACGAGCTAGGTGGTACAGAAGTGGAGCAAAACAGAGGCGAAGTGACTCCACCAAGAGAGGAGGAGGATCCCTCCATGAAAAGAAAGATGACACCACCAAAACCCTCCTCCCAAGAGGTTCACAGAACAACGCACAACCCAGCAACAGGTACATGTGATGCAAAGTAAAGTGATGGAAGTCTCCCAACAGCTTCAGTCGATCCAATAAAAGGCATGCCAATTGTTCGTTGAACTTGAAAACCAGGAAGCTGAACTCGAACAGGTTGTCATCATTGCAAAACAACGCCTGGAAGGACCGCTCAATGACACAGTGATCCAGGAACTTACTGAGCAAGAGGTTGTCGCACTGCAGGAGGTCGAAGCAGCTCAAGCCAAGATCGAGGCATTCAAGACGAAATTGAATAGACCTGAGTGACTCGAGATGAGTCACAGGTGAGTGTTGGGGGTTTGTTGGCCTTTGACCAAGTTTTGAAGTATACTTGGTCATATTTGACCATTTTGGGACTATGACAGCTTGCCAAAGACGGAGCGCAACACGAAGCAAGCAAGACTTATTTTTAGGTACCTTTTATGGTTTTTGGATTGATGTAAAGGGAAAGGGATTTCGGCCCATGGGTTTACCCACACTTAGGCCCATTTTGTAATCTATAAATAGATACTTAGGCAATGTAAGTAGGGAGGAAAACTTAGTGCAAATGTATAGCTAAAGGCTTAGTGTTAGTAGCTAGATCTGTGTGATCGGATGTGTATCGCAAAGTGCTATGTGCCTGATTGTAAGGAGATCAGAATGCTAAGTGCAAGTTGTTGTGGTTTTGTGCTGAGTGCAAGGAAGAAGGATCTAGCGAGCTGCGCAGATCTTATGTCCTATGCAAAGTAAGGGTCATTGAAGCTCCATGCTCATTTTTACTTATTTTGCACCATCTTTTTCGCTTTCTTGAACAACGATTTCATGTTTTGGTATGAGTTTGAAATACTTATCATCATATTTTCCACTAATTGAGCATGCAACAGATCCACCAAGTCATTTGTGTGCACAGGGGACATCCAGGTCCAACAAGTCATCTGTAAGCTCAGTGAGCTTCCGTAGAAAATGGTAGCAAATCAAAGCAGTCCATTTTGGGCTTAGAATTTAAGCCAAATAGGTAGGTCAAATATTCAATGGTGGAGATCCAACAGTCGATGCAGATCAACGGTTCTCACACATTCAGAGCCTCAAACTCACGCGGGGTTTAACAAGATTGACTCCACGACTTCGACGTTTGGGCGTCTGAACTTGCCATTGGTTCAAATATTCTAAAGTGTCCACATGTTGAAATATCGGAGCCCCGAAGTGTCGGATTGGGCCCTCCCTGCCACGCCACTTTGCGAGTTAATTCATCCATGAGGTTTTACTTCAAGACAAGCACAGAGTCCCGAAATGCCGAAGTGTTGGAGACATGTCGTCCATCAGTTTTTGACACATGGCACTCTCCTATCATGACACGTATCACTCATCAGTGTTGACACGTGGAAGTCATCAGTCGAGACACATAGCACCCATTTTTGGCACATTTGGGGTCGACATATGCATTATTTCAAGTGACACGTGTCACCCTCCTTTCTGTGACACGTTAGCAATTGACATCAGGCTGCCACGTCGGATTCAGAATATCTTCCTTCGAGAGGTTTTCAAACGCAACACTACAGGTCTCCCAAAGTTTTGAACTCCCAAAATCCTTTAATGATTAAAGTATTAATCTCGAGTTAATTAGTCTAATATAAGCACATATTAGTAAATTCGATAGATTAGCACTCTCGAATATTTAGATGTAGCACGAATCGCAAAACTATGAATGTCGAAATTTCGAAGTGGATCATCCACCTTTATTACATATTTGAAAGGTTTAAAAAGGGGTGCCAAACCAGGAATGGGGAAACTACACGTCCAAACTCCAAAAAAGCGCAACATAACTTGCTTATGTTCTCCAAGAGATAAGTGGGGGGAAAACATGGCTAGTACTTTCAATTGTCTCCAGTGGCCTCAAATAACGCGCATGCTAGTGCTCAATGTAGAACTCAGTTCTGTTGCTCCTAGTCCTTTATGTCAAATCCCAGTCTATTCCAGTGCATGCATCGGTCCAGTTTCATTATCAGTAGCAATTTTCAATTATTTAATTTCGGGATTATTTTATATTAAGGCATAATCAGTGGTCCTTTTTGTGTGATAAGAACCACTGCTTTTATTTAAGTCAGGCTCAAAGTATACATTAAGTGACTCCAGCCAGTGTTTAGTGAAGTTAATAAATTGTTAACGACATATGTGGTATATTTAAGCCTCATTCCCAGATGGACGAGAACCTTTGCAACTCTGATAAATAGGCAGTTTTTGTATGTTTTAGGGGTCGAGTTTTTTTTGGAGAAAATAGAGGCATCAAAAGGGTTGGAACTACTCAGATAACTGTAAATTTCTCTACCTAGTGAATATATGTTGATGACAGTTGTGTTCTCTTACTCAAATCTTTGTGTGTTTAATCTTTTCTTGAATTCAAATTTTGTGATGTGTGCAATGTACATTTCCTTATTCTTTCAGCCATTATTGTAATACATCTTTTTGCCAATTCTGCAACCTATTATACAACTATTGTTTAGTGAAACATCTATTATTCGGCAGCCTGTTGAATGATTTGCATTTAGATATTTGTCTAAGTCTTAAGATATTATTTTAAGTCTTTATTCTCACATAGCAAGTGATTCATTACATTGTTTTTTGTTGTTTCTTGTGTTTGTCTTTTCATATCCCCAACTGTTCATTGATATCCATACCATTGGCAAAAGAGAACCTACTCTTATACTGTGCGGCCTATCCAACTAGGTTACCATGTTTGAAAACCTATCCTTACAATGACCAACAAACCAATCATTATAAACTTGAGGTGGCCTAGCTCTTCCCTTTAGCAGTCAGGTGTAGACTTTAGGACCAACATCTACTGTCTTGTAACCTAGGTTTGCACCAATTCCCTTTTCCCTCCTTTACCCTATGCATCCATCGATTATGAGTTTTTTGGTTGCCTTTTGAGATTATTCTCCATTATTTAATCACTCAACTTCATGGGCCTTGCTCGTCTTTACTTATTTTGCACCATATTTTTCGCTTTCTTGAAGGGTGATTTCATGTTTTGGTTTGAGTTTGAAATACTTGTCATCATATTTTTCACTAATTGAGCATGCAGTAGATCCACCAAGTATTTTTTGTGTGCAGGGGACATCCAGGTCCAACAAGTTCTTTGTAAGCTCAGTAAGCTTCCACAAAAAAAGGTAGCAAATCAAAGTAGTCCATTTCGGGCTTAGAATTTAAGCCAAATAGACAGGTCAAATATTCAATGGTGGAGATCCAACAATCGATGTAGATCAACAGTTCTCGCACATTTAGAGCCTCAAACTCATGCGGGTTTTAACATGATTGACTCCACAACTTCGACGTTTGGGCGTCTAAACTTGCCATTCGTTCAAATCTTCCGAAGTGTCCAGATGTCGAAGTACTGGAGCCCCGAAGTGTCGAAATGGGCCCTCACTGCCACGCCACTTCGCGAGTTAATTCATCTAGGAGGTTTTACATCAAGACAAGCATGGAGTCCCAAAATGTTGAAGTGTCAGAGACACGTGGCGTCCATCAGTTTTTGATTCGTGGCACTCTCCTATCATGACACGTAGCACTCATCGATGCTGACACGTGGCAGTCGTCAGTCGAGACACGTGGCACCCATTTTTGGTATATTTGGGGTCGACATATGCATTATTTCAAGTGACACGTATCACCCTCCTTTTTGTGAGACGTTAGCAATTGACGTCAGGCTACCACGGCAGATTTGAGAGATCTTCCTCCAAGAGGTTTTCAAACATAGCACTACAGGTCTCCCGAAGTTTCGAACTCCTGAAATCCTGTAATGATTAACGTATTAATCTTGATTTAATTAGTCTAATATAAGCACATATTAGTAACTTCACGAGATTAGCACTCTGGGAGATTTAGATGCAGCGCAAATCACAAACCTCCAAATGTCAAAATTTTGAAGTGGCTCACCCACATTTATTACATATTTGAAAGGTTTAAAAAGGGGCACCAAACTAGGAATGGGGAAACTACACGTCCAAACTTCAGAAGAGCACGACATAACTTGCTTATGTTCTCCAAGAGATAAGTGGAGGAAAAACATGGCCAGTACTTTTAGTTGTCTCCAGTGGCCTCAAACAACGCTCATGCTAGTGATCAATACAGAACTCAGTTATGTCTCTCCTAGTCCTTTTATGTCAAATCCCAGTTCATTCCAGTGCATGCATCTGTCCAGTTTCATTGTCAGTAGTAGTTTTCAGTTATTTAATTGCAGGATTATTTTAGATTAAGGCATAATCAGTGGTGTTTTTTGTGTGATAAGAACCACTCCTTTTTATTTAAGTCAGGTTCGAAGTATACATTAAGTGGATCCAACCAGTGTTTAGTGAAGTTAATAAAAATTTTAATGACAGATGTGGTAGATATAAGCTTCAGTCCTAGATGGACGAGAGCCTTTGAAACTCTGATAAATAGGTAGATTTTGTATGTTTTAGGGGTCGAGTTTTTTTTGGAGAAAATAGAGGCAGGAGAAGGGTTGGACCTACTCAGATGATTGTAAAGTTCTCTACCTAGTGAATATATGTTGATGACAGTTGTGTTCTCTTACTCAAATCTTTATGTGTTTAATCTTGTCTTGAATGCAAATTTTGAGATGTGTGCAATACACATTTCCTTATTCTTTCAACCATTGTTTTAGTACATCTTTTTTCTGATTCTGCAACCTGTTATACAACTATTGTTTAGCAAAAGATCTACTATTCGGCAACCTGTTGAATGATTTGCATTTAGATATTTGTCTAAGTCTTAAGATATTATTTTAATTCTTTATTCTCACGTAGCAAGTGATTCATTTCATTGCTTGTTGTTGTTTCTTTTGTTTGTCTTTTCATATCCCCAACTGTTCATTAATATCCATACCATTGGCAAAAGAGAACCTACTCTTATATTGTGCGGCATGTCCAACCAGGTTAACATCTTTGAAAACCTATCCTTACGCTGACCAACAAACCAACTTATCAAAACACCAATCATTATAAACTTGAGGTGTCCTAGCTCTGCCCTTTAGCAGTCAAGTGCATACTTTAGGACCAACAACCCCTAAAAGAAGGAAGTTGGTTAAAGTTGATTAGATGAGGAAGTTACTTGGAGAATTATAAATAAGAGAGAAAAAGTCTTTTATGAGTATGATCTTTGAGAATATTGAATATCCATTTGTGAAAGTTTATTTGGGCAGGTATTATTGATAGAGAAAATTCACAATATAAAAAGTATGACATAAAAAGTGCATTAGAAAAAGTGCGGAGGAAAAATCACGGCAGAAAAAAGTGCGGCAGAAAAATTGCGATAGAAAAAGTGTAGCAAACAAATCGCAACAGAAAAATCGCGATAGAAAAAGTGTGGCAGAAGAATCATGGTAGCAAAATCGCAAAAGCATAATCGTGGAAGTAGAACCACGGAAGCAGAGTCGCGACAACAGAATCACAACAAATTATGGTATTTGGTTTATGAAGAGTATGGTGTGTTTCTAGAGGTATCTAGTTGGTTATCTTTGTGATATTGTTGAGAGTTGTCTTGGTGATTGATCTTGGTGAGTAGATCTGATTTGGATGATGAGATTGATGTGACAAATTGTGTGGTGCATAGGTAGTGCACTTGTGTTGGTATAGAATGTTGGTACAATTTGACAACTTGTTTTCTATCTACAAGTTGGGTCACTGTGTCAAGCATTTGGTATCAGAGCAGGATTTCACTATAAGCCTTAACAAGCTTGGAGGAGATCCATGGACACACAAATGGATGATGAAGTTCCAATATTTGATGAGAAAAATGATTTAGCATGGAGAATAGAAACGAAAGGGTATTTGAAAGCAAAAGGAGCAAGTGCTTGGAAAGAAGCTATCGGTGGATCATTTCCCTTGAGAATAAGTCAAAGTTTGTAGCTCAAAAGGAAGAAAAGAAGAATGATGCATTGGATCTCAAGACCATTTTCAATGGAGTCTCAAGTTCTGTAAAAGAAAGCATGGGACAATGTACTTCCGCTAAGGATCTATGGCTGAAGCTAGAGAAGACATATCAAGGAAAAAAGGAAGACATTGAAGACAATTCGATCAAGAACGATGAAGGTAAAGACTCTCCAAAATCCTCTGATTGCAATAACTCTAAGTGTGATGATCGAATGTTTCTCTACAAGTGAAGAAGAAAATATAGAACTAGTATGTGTAGAATCAAATGATAGTTATCCTATAGATGAAGAGGAATATTTGTTGAAGCTTAAAGATAAATTTTTATCTGAGTTAGATGATGTTAGTAGTGAAATAAGACATTACTCAATTGCTTTTGAGTATCTTGAAAAATACACCAAGGAAGTCCTAGAAAAGTACCCAAGATATACCATGGCACTAAATCAAATGCTCAAAGAATAAGAACAAAGTAAAAAGACTCAATTAGAAGAAAAAGAAGAAGAGATCAAAGTACTAAAGAATGAAATAGAAGAAAAGAAGAAGGTAGATGATGAGCTTAGAAAAGGTCTTGAATTTAATGTCAATCTTAAGACCAAAATTGAAGAAGCCAAAAGAATAGAGGAACTATTGAAGAATCAAGTAAATGAAAAGAAAGAGTCATGCCATAAGTTGGAAGCTGAAGTTGTTGATATTAGAAATAAAGTAGAGAAGTCAAACACTCACATCAAGTTCATGAACAACTCAACAATCTTGGATGAGATCCTAGATAGCCAAAGATCTCCAAATGGTAAATCAGGTCTTGGATACAACAAGGAGGCTATACATCTTGAAGCTAGAACTTCTAAGAAGCATGAGGTAAGTCCTTCATTCTCAAAAGGTGGAAATAATGTTGCAAGTAAACCATCTACACAAAGCAAGGGAACTTTCAAAAGAACAAAGAAAGGAAGGCATCAAGAAGTCATCTTTACACCTCAAAACAAATTTAGAAGAGAGACACCTTCAAGATGGACACCAAAGAAAATGTATGAAAATATTTTTCATGGTCACTACTACTCATGTAATGAATATGGTCACAAAGCTTTGGATTGTAGACATTATGCAAGGAAAAATAATGGAAGGTTTCATAACATCCTAAGGTTTTGGAGATGTAATCAAGTGGGACACATTGCTACTCATTGTCACACCATGAGATGCTACAACTGTAGTGGGTTTGGCCACAAATCCCAGGATTACTGGAACACAAGAAGACAGTCCATGGGGAGTTCTTAATATATCATGACAATTAGAACACATGAAGCTAGGAATGAAGACAATTTTGAAAATATGGAAGCTCAGAGTTCAAGTTCTGAGAAGATGGGACACCTTCAAAAGTGGGTGAAGAAGACTGAACAACCAGAACAACAAGGCAGCCATGAGGCAAGTTCAAGCTTGACATTTTAATAAGCATACGCGGGCTACTATGGAGAAAGTTATGTATATACACAAGCTGACCTATAGATAGATCGTGTACATACACGAGTTGTCTATGTAACAGGCCGCATATCTGTGGTAAAAGCCTGGTAAAGAAGGCTATGCAGATGAGAAAAGCATGATTTGATAATATAACTCTATTTTGCAGGGTCTGACATGGTTTGTTGTAGGTTTTCATGATTATATGGTTGCATAATGTATGTATGGTAATGACATATGGTTGAGTGTTGAAACATATGCTTGATCCCTATCCTAAATGCATCATACTAACTCTAGAGTATGGATTGAGGATTTTTATGTTGAGGAACAATGTTGATTCTGACAGTGAAGTTATAGCAATTTGGTTATGAGATATATCATGATGATGTGATATATCATTGATCTATTGAGGCACACTTCTGGTACATGTTTAGAGATACTATTGGATGCTTAGTATTTGTTGTTTTGAATGGTGGTTGAGGTAGATCTGTTATGGTACATGGTTGGTACAAATGTGAGATCCATTGATATATCTTATGATGTATTTGTTGGATGTTTTTGGTGCATGCATTTGACATGTGGCTGAGCTACATATTGGGACATGTAGTTGATGAGGTGATTATGTTGTACATCATTGATGAGTCATAGCTTGATCTATAGTTGATGCATGATTGGCACATACTTGGTACATTGGGTAAGGCATACATATATGAGAACACATCTTGACTGTGGTTCATCTTGTTGAATTTTGGTGCATGATTGATGCACTTGTAGAGGGTAGATGATTGTGGGTGATGGCACTTGGTTAAATTACATCATTGGTATTACTTGTTTAACATATACTTTGATACATGATGTATGGGATAGTTGAGACACTTGTTGTGGTGGTTGGTTGGTACACTATTTGATGCTTGATGGTTGAGATACATATCTTGACACATGGTTTGTGGCACTTGGTTTATGATAGAGGCATATCATGTGTGATATGACACTTGGTTGAGGCACATGGTTGGAATGTTGATGATGTTATTGGTACATTGATAGAGGCACTTGTTGATGATCCTAATATATGCTTGGTACACAGTTGGCACGTGTTATTGACATATGGTTGATACAGTCCATTGATGATATATTATGATATATTGTATGATATTGATGTACATGATTGTTGTGCATGGTTGGCACACACTATGGCACATGATGTACATGGTTGATGTTTTGTTCATGATTCTCTATTCACTCTTGACATATATTTTTTCTTCATAAAGTATGGAATTGCACGAGTCTTATGCATGGACAGGTCCAAGGATCGTCATAGGAAGAGCAGATCATTCTTGAGAAGTTGATCCATGTTTTGGTTGAGCAGTAGCATTTGAAGCAGAAGCAGATTGCATTAGCAACATATTGTTCATCTTGCATAGAAGATAAGGGGAAATATACCCACAGGGGGAGTCATTCTTCTTCCCATGATTTCAGGAGGAGAGATTCATCAGATGCAGGATAGAGAGATAGATGCTTGGAGAGAGAGCACAAAGGCATGTTTCCAAGGGGAACGATGGTCATAGAGGGAGCATGAGCAATATGCCTTTAGCATTACATCAAAGTGATATCCCTTGTTTAAAATGGGAGAGATTATTTAGAGGAATCTCAAAGGCATCCAGATAGGGGGAGCAGCCCCAAGGAGAGTTTAGGCAGGGAGAGCAACCCCAAGGAGAGAACTACCCTTTTCCATTG
>JASDQU010244202.1:72217-87039 GCA_032191745.1 Picea mariana | reverse complement strand
TATTGTTGCATTATGTTGTCATTGATGTCAAAGACTTGATGTCTTGTCATAGTATCATTGATGTATTGATTGATGGACTATGTTGTCATATATGTAATTGATGTCAAAGGTGTCAAGTGGTGTCATAGTGATGTATTGTCATGGATTGATGTATAGACAGGATGATGTAAAGGTTAGTCATTTTTGTCTTGTCATGGCCAATAGGAAGTACCAAATGGATAAAATCCAAAGTGGTCCCCTTATGGTGAAATCCCTAGCGGGAAGACGGTTTGTGAAGTCCAAGTGATTAAGTGGATGAGTCATCCTAGATGTGTGGTTAAGTAACCCAATGAATGATTGTGAAATATTGTAATGGAGATCCATGAATTTGTAAGTGAGACTAATCTAGATGGATAGTGCTCGTCATGCCATTTTCGATGATACGTAGAATGTCACATAACTCCTCATGGATATAGAGTTATGACCTTACGAATTTGGAGAACCCTCATGTGTTGTCTAGAAGCCCCTAGAAACTGAAAGAAGTCAAATTATTCTAGAAGCTCCTAGAAGATGTTGACAAGTCAAAGTGGTTAGTCATGGGTTAAGTGGTTGCAACAAGAAAAAAATTAAAAATAAATTATTTGCAATTAGATGTGGAGAAGTTACTATTTATGGAGAAAGTGGGTTAGAAGTGGACAAGAGGTTAGAAGTGGGTTATCCCCTAAAAGAAGGAAGTTGGTTAGAGTTGGTTAGATGAGGAAGCTCCTTGGAGAAGTATAAATAAGAGAGCAAGGGTCTCTTATGAGTATGCTTTTTGAGCATATTGAATATCCATTTGTGAAAGGTTATTTGGGTAGGTATTATTGATAGAGAAAATTCGCAGTAGAAAAAGTGCGGCAAAAAAAGTGAGACAAAAAAATTGTGGCAGAAAAGTCATGGCAAAAAAAGTGCAGTAAAAAAATCACGACAGACTAAAAATCATGATAGAAAAAGTGTGGTAGAAAAATCATGGCAGAAAAAGCATGGCAGAAGAATCATGACAACAGAACCGTGGAAGTAGAATTGCGGTAGCAGAATCACGACAACAGAATCACAACAAATTATGGTATTTGGTTTATGGAGAGTATGGTGTATTTCTAGAGGTATCTTGTTGGTTATCTTGGTGATATTGTTGAGAATTGTCTTGGTGATTGATCTTGGTGAGAAGATATGATTTGGATGATGAGATTGATGTGACAAGTTGTGTGGTGCATAGGTAATTCACTTGTGTTGGTATAGTTTGAGAGATTTATTTCTATCTACAAGTTGGGTCTTGTACTTGAGGGTTGAAAAATCGTGGTAGAAAAAGTACGGTAGAAAAATCACGGCAGAAAAATCGCGACAGAAAAAGTGCGACAGAAAATGCATGGCAGAAAAAGTGCGACAACAGAACCATAGAAGCAGAATCGCAGCAGCAGAACCACTACAACAGAATCATGACAACTTATGGTATTTGTTTTATGGAGAGTATGATGTATTTCTAGAGGTATCTTGCTGGTTATCTTGGTGATATTTTCGAGAGTTGTCTTGGTGATTGATCTTGGTAAGTAGATCTAATTTGGATGATGAGATTGATGTGAAAGGTTGTGTTGTGCATAGGTAATGCACTTGTGTTGGTATAGAATGTTGGTACAGTTTGATATATTGATTTCTATCTACAAGCTGGGTCTTGTACTTGAGGGTTGGATTCCTCTTCTCAGTTGGTGTTGAGATTTGCAGGCTGAGTATTGCATTGAGAGTTGGTGCTCTTGTGGAGTTGATTCTCTATTCAGTTGTTGCTGAAAACCCCCCCAAGGATTATAGTTTGTAATATAAAATAAAATTATACATATATCTTGTATTCCTTGTATTCTTCATGATGATGGTTTATTGATGATGTTTCTACTGAGATATGATTACATACAACTTGTTATAAATGAAAGTAATGGATGAAGAGTAAATGGTGATTTCTAACTAAGGTATTTTTGTAAAGGAGTAAAAAGAGCCCTACACTTAATCATCCCCCTTCCCAGTGTGGTTGGTGTGTCCAACAAGTTGGAGCTTCCTTCAGGTTGGAGCCTAGTAATCAGGGGGTTGTAGCCTTCTTCTAGTTGGAGCTAGGTAATTCATGGAGTTGTAGCTTCCTTCAGGTTGGAGCCTGTAAATAGGGGGTCATAGCCTCCTTCCAATTGTAACTGAAGAATTGGGAAGTTGGTGCTTCCAATGAATGTATTCTTGACAATATATAAGAAATCATTTCGTGGTTTTCTCCTATTTGGGTTTCCACGTAAATTCTGGTGTACTATGTATTTGATGTGATGTTGTTGATGTGATACTACTTATGTTTATATGCTCATGATATATTGAATGCAATCATAGATGATAAATTGATTATATATTGCCAATAAAGTTGAAGTGTATATATTGTGGTTAAAAGTGGTAAAAGTGGTCATACTAATTTAACCCCCCCTTCTCAGTATTCCAACAAAAACTTCTATTCTTTTATTGTTTATCACTAGTATCATAATATGACAATTGGGAAAAATTAGTACTCACCATACCAAAATTTCCATTGATGGAATGGTGACTCCTCCAGGGAGGAACTTCAAATCTTTTTTATCTCTTCCTTAGATTGCCTTTAGGGATATCTTGGTTTGATTTGTTTTTTGATTTTTTTTTAGTAGCCCTTGTTTATATGATATCCATGGTAGGTAAACTCTTCTACCTTGTTCCCTAAATTTTAGTTTTTATTTTTCTTTAGTTTCTCTCAGGTGCACAATTATCTTCACCATATTTTCATGGGTTGCACTTAATAGGAGAAAACACATCCTTTTGTGCTCAATTCCTAAGGAAACTTGCATGGTCTTATGCTCGAGAACCACACTCATTTTCTTGTTGCCAAATTATGCATGTTGTATGGAGGTTATACATGGTGGGGATAATGATGGAAATGACTGGTGGAATGTTGTGGAGTGAATATAAATAAGATTTAGAATATTCTTGGTCTCTTCGTTTGTTACTTCTACTTGTCCATTTTCTTGAGGGTGATAATCAGTTGATTTATTACGACAAATGTTGAATATGTCCATGAGATTATCAATGAGTTTGGAAGTAAATTGAGGTCCTTGATCTATCACAATCTCTCTTAGTACTTGTTGACCAAAATTTGGTCATCTATATATTCCCGCTCTTGGCTTCATAAAAGCCTTGACATCAAAAGAAGACATTTTTTGAACTTTTATAAGTTCACTCTGCAGCCCTCAGTGTCAGCTTCATCAAACATTTTTCAGATCAGAAATATGTTTATGTATGCCTAAGTTACTCAAGATCTTGTCTATAGGTCCAATTTTGAAGAATATTTCTAAGTATCACGTTCTCCTCTCCTCTCCCATATTACAATTCTACCATACTTATAATTTTCACTCAACATCTCTCTCTCCATACTTTACCTCACTCTTCTTTTATATGCTCCACTAGTCTCCACACTTAGTATTTTTTTGGGACTCTTCCCTCATTTCCTCATCGGGTTCACGAGTTGGTAGGCCTTCATTTCCACCCACTTGCTTATCTCATAAGTCCATTTTAACACTTAGCCATTTTTTTTCAGTTTTGCAGGCTTGTGGGTTCAAGCCCTCATTCTCCATTTTCCGTGACCTTCACTTTGCACCCCAAGCTCCATGATCTACATTTCAACCATCAACCTTGTCATGGGTGTCGAGCTCCAAAGCATCTCATTCCTCTTGCATGTGAGTCTGACCAACCACTCCTCTACACTTTGTACATTTTTTATCATCTATACAACCATGGGTTCGTGGATTCATGAAAATTTTATATTCAATTTCTCTCTCGTCCGTCCCCACAACCTACAAACTATCCACTCGACTTCCTATACCCACAATTTTCCCTCCTCCCCTCTCTTCCCATCTCCCATACTTAGCCAAATTCTCAAAGCTATTCCAAGGCATGGAAACCAACGAATGAGAATATGACACATGGCAATGACCAAGGTCATGACTCATGGAAACTCAACATTGGAGACACATGGAAATACACAATTTGAGACACATGGAGTGATCTTATTGGATTACTCATCACGGTGACTGGGCGTGAGGTAGATGATGACAAGATTCCAAAAAAATGTTATTTTATTCAACAATTTTCCAAGGGCCGAATCCTCCAATGATCCAGGTTGATATTGGCTTTTCCAAATGGTTCAAAACAGTTTTTTGGCCATTTTGGCAATTTACTATTTTTAGCAGTTTTTTTCGGGTCCTGAACTTCCGGGGCCATTTTGAGGCCCTAAACGATGTTTTTTTGGGTATGTTGCTGTCGCAAGATGGCATCTAATGATGCCATTTTGTCTCTAGCATTCTAGGCCTCGGATAGATCTTTCCAATGAGCTATCATATGCCTAAAACGGAGATCGTATGCAAAAGTTACGACCTCGGGAAGTTGATGCACCAACTTACCCAAACGGGGCCCACATGACTTTTGGCGCTTCATCTCCCAGGGTTAGGTTTTTGGATGTTTAGGACTTTTGGCATTCCCGTTTATTGTAAAAAGGGCCTTCAGAGCCTCATTGTAATGATCTTCTTACGAATGCGAGTAGCCATCACATCTCTTCTCAGAGATAAGCTACCACTATTCTAGCGAGTCTTTCACTCTGTACTTTTACAATCTCTGTACATTTATTTCATTAATAGGAATCGTGCATTACTGTATATCTGTGAATCTTTTTATATTTCCGCTATATCTCTGTTATATTGTTGTCTCTCTTGCAATATCTCTGAATATTTCTATGTTATATCTCCACTCTCATTTCGTGCCGAAAATAATCCGGATCATCCAAGCTCCATAATTTCTTCTCTTCTCGTGTTTCTTGCTAAGTGTATCAAACAGTTAGTATTATATATCATGAAGAATATAATATCCTAATGCATGTCGGATTAGAATTTTAAACCAAAAAGTCAAATTTTCTGAAGGGAAACACGAAATTCATCCAAGGGCCCACATTTGCCCATCAATTTTGATCGATGGTGGCTGAGCGTTGATCTTGCAGAGGCCATAACTTGAACTACGAGTGTCAGAATCACACAAAATGTATACCGTTGGAAATAAATTTTGATGCATAAGATGATGGGATAGGTTTCAAGTACTGAAAGTTGATATATTGTTCTCAAAAATTAAAATATTAGTCAACTGCATTTTTTAATGGGCCTGCGTGACAACTCAACTTCACGAGCTCATATCTTGAGATCCGGGCGACGGATTTGGGAAAATTTTATACAATTGGAAAGATAATGAGATGAAGATTGAATCAAAATATATTTACATGGCTACAAATTTGATTATCATTTCCAGAAAATTAAAACACAGTCCTCCTATTTTAAATGGGAAATTAATTAAATTGTGAAAATAAAAGTTTATTTAAAAATTTTTATTAAAAAGGGAAAGGGACCCATTTTAGATATGTATGTATAGATGATATAATTTAATTAATGAGGAATTAATGAGACACTAATTAAATGGAATGTTCCAAGAAGAAAAGGTACTATAATTTCAAGAGAGGAAGAAAACCCTAACTCCTCAAGTAGTTAGAAAATCTCTTCTTAAAAAGAGAAGAGAGGTTTCATCAAGGGTTCCAATCATCAATATTGTCATAGGGGTAGGGAAAAAGATCATAGGAAGAAGAAGGTACAACCATGGATACAAAATCAAGCTTTTGATCATGATCATGGAGTATTTGCAGCTACATACATGGTTGTCAATTTTTTGTTAATGAAGAACATTTCTCATGAATAAACTCCACAAAGAATTGCTTCGGGTTTGATTTCTTAATTGTATCTTGTAAATTTTAGTTTTAAGTATGATATATTTGAGGTTGACCTATCAATTTCTCTTTTATTACTAATTGCAATACTATATTAAAATTCTTTGAGATGATCAAATCATTCTCTCCTATTTATCATGAAGAAGATATGGATGTGTTTATATATTATTAAGAAGATTGTGTGTGATGTTGATCACAATTTAATTCTGATGTTGAAGCCCTCCTTCAATATTTTCTTACTGTAAACATACTTTTTCTGCACATAAAGATCATATTGGGTTATTGAAGAACCATTTTCGTATAAATCCAAGCAATAAAGATTTGGGGTTTGCTGCTTAACACTCTCCCTAATCCAAGATATTTAAAGATATATCATTTAGCCAAAGAGGAGAACCACCTCTCTAAAAACAAAGGGGGACTAATGTCCTCATGAGGTTGTTGTTTCGGTCATGACAGATTCAAACGTCAACAATACTCCAAATCTTGCAAATATATTTTATAGAGAAATTTTTCTACCTTTTCTTCTTTGGCATTTTTCATTGACTTTACTTTTGCTCATTTTTTCAAGTAGTCTATACAAACTAGTATGTGCTCCTTTTGGTTGGATGGTGGGTCAATGGGTCCCACAAAGTCTAATCCCCACTTTTCAAAGGTTTTCATTGATACTTTAGTTTGTAATGGAATCTCATTCATTTTTGTAGGCTTCCCCATTCTTTGGCACTCATCACTTTGTGATACATATTTATTGTGTCCTTGTGAGGTGTTGGCTAGTAGTACTTTACTTGGAAAAATTTGTAGGTTCTCCTCTTTGCAACAAAGTGCCCCCCACAAGGTTCATCTTAGTAATCATGTAGTATGTCATGTACACCATTTTCTTTGATGCAATGATGGAATATTTGTTCTAGTCTAGGTTTGAATAAATAACCTCTGGTCCATGTGTATGTGGCACTTTTTCTAGCAATTTTGCAGCATTTTTTGTAGGCACAGTGTTGAGGAAATTTTCCTACAACCAGATAATTTTATATGTAAAAAAACATGGGTTTTGCAGTGAGATTGCAAATAGGTGCTCATCTGGGAAGGAGTCATCAACATCTTTTTTATTTGCATTATTTGTTAATCTAGACAAAAAAATTGCAACAACATTTTGTTTTCTAGGTTTGTCAAGTATAGTCAAGTCAAACTCTTGTAATAACAACAACCATCTAATGATACTTTCATTCAAGATTGTTTTGTTCATTACATACTTGATGGTTGAATGGTCAATATGTACAAATACTGGCTAAATAATGACGTAATTTCTAAATGTATTGCAACAAGAAACTCCTTTTTAGTGATTGTGTAATTAGGCTCCTATCTTGATAGATTTTTGTTGATGTAGTAAATGACAAATGGGTCTTTAAATTCTTTCTATGCAAGGATTGTACCTAATGGTCTATCAGAAGCATCCATATGTATGTGAAATGGTATATTCCATTTAGGGCCTTGTAAAACAAGGGTTTTCATCAGTTTTTATTTTATACCGTCAAATGTTTTTTGAGATTTCGATGACCAACAAAAATATGCAATCTTGGATAGAAGAATAAACAAAGGAGCTTCCAATTTATTGAAATATTTTATAAACCTTCTATAATAACCAACATGTCCTAGGAAACTTCTAACATCTTTTTGTTTTTGATGTGTTGGTAGGTGTTGAATGATTGTCACTTTAGCTGGGTCTACCTCAATAACACCAGAAGAAATGTGATGCCCCAAAATTATAC
This sequence comes from Picea mariana, assembly GCA_032191745.1. Lineage (NCBI taxonomy): Eukaryota > Viridiplantae > Streptophyta > Pinopsida > Pinales > Pinaceae > Picea > Picea mariana. Next base: position 79,452 of record JASDQU010244202.1, on the reverse strand, counting down.
GTGCATTCATGAGCATGAAACATTTTTCATTACTCAAGGATAGGTTCATCTCTTGGCAATGTTTTAGGAAATTTTCCAATTTTGTTAATGATTCCTAGAATGTGTTTCCATAGGCAGTGAAGTTATCTATGTAGATTTCTACATTGTGAAGAATTAAATTTGAGAATATACTCAAAACAACTCTTTGAAAGGTATAAGGTGCATTGCATAGTCCAATGGGAGTACCCTATAAGAAAAGGTTCCCAAGTGTAGTTAAATGATGGTTTATCATCGTCCTCTAGGTTGATATGTATTTGATCGTACCCACTAAACACATCTAGAAAGTAGAAATGCATTTTACTAGACAAGGCATCTAGCACTTGATCAATGAAGGGTAAAGGAAAACGATCCTTCCTAGCAACTTTGTTGAGTTCTCTGTAATCTACACATATTCCCCAGTTTCTCCTTTCTTGAGAACAATGACCAATGGAGACACCTATTCATTATTTAAGATAGAGTAAATAAAATTTACATCCAAAAGTTTTTGTAGCTTAGTTTTTACTATGTCTTTTAGTGCAGGGTTCATTGTTCTTTGAGGTTGTCGAATGGGAAAAGAGTCATCCTTGATGCATACATGGTGTTTACATATGTCGAGATGAATACCTTACATGTCTTTGTAATCCCAAGCAAAGGTAGAACTATATTTCTTGAGAATATTGAACAAATGTTGCTCTTAGACAAGATTCACTTTGCTACATATTTTTAGAGTTTTATTGGGAGGAATTTTTGTTGTTTTGACTATATATATATATATATATATATATATATATATATATATATAGTAGTAAATAAATGTTTCTAGCAGGTTTGGTGTATACCAACAAAGTTTCCATGCTCTTCTTCATCTTGCTTACCATTATATTCTTGAATTTCGATAGTACATATTTTTCATGTAATTTGAGATAATTGTGTACTCATTTGTCTCTTTCAATGCTAAAGTAGTTTTAATGGTGAGGATTGGATGAATGTTGGTATGAAACATGTCTTCCTCTTCTTGTCCTATCCATAAAGGTGTTTCAGTATCAACACAATATTTTGCGTAAGTATTTTCTATGATTAACCATTTGTGATAATAATATCCCATGTTCTATAACCTATATATGCATAAACTATGCCTAACAATGGTCTACCAAAGCTGAGTGAATACCCATTAAATTTTGGTTTGGTTTGTAGGATTATAAACTTTGCTAGGTATTCTCATGAGTTAATTGATACTATGAGATCTTCTAATACACCCTTCRTGCTAAAGATGGATCTATCTACAAGATAGATGGTACTTGGTGTGTGCCTTAATGACTCTCTTAAGTTTAACCTGAGCATTGTGTCTTTGGTCATCACATGGATGGTTTCCCCTAAGTCTATTAAGATATTCTATGTTGATGTTTGGACAACATCGGGAAGACATTCTCTTAGATTAATAATTAATAATATAATTATTGATTATTAAATACTATATATAATAAGTAAATGATAATAAAAAATAGTTATTGATTATCCAAGGGACACATCCTTTAGATGGTCACTATATATTCCCTATATATGGAACACTCATCATTGTAATAATATATCGATCATATCTCATATGAAGAAAAACAACATGGTATCAGAGCGGGACTGGGCTTGACTCCTTCATGGGAGGGCCCAGGAAAACGAGGCTAGAATAAAATGTTGGGAGTGTTAAATTTATGGGGTTGTTAAAATCTCTATGTACAACATGTTTACTTTTTACTCCTACCTAAATTATAGAAATAATTTCATAAATTATGGTGGGCAGTAATTTATAGTAAAAATGTCTAATTACCTAAATATGAGGAATGTACTGCATATTTACTTCTACCTACTTATGCAAAGAATCCCATGAATTATGGAGGAACAATTTAACAAAGTCAAATACTATGTGGACGGATTATAACCAAATTAATCTTTCGGTAGTTACGAGAGGTATTCTCCAACCATTTATAAGAAAGAAAATTAAATTTATTTTTTAAATTTAATTTTTAAAGAGACGTGTCTTTTTGGATCAATCTAATATTACTATAAAAAGACACTTGAAAGACACAACAATAGACACACATATTTTTTTATCTCACACATATGGGATAAGTGCTCTAAGGAAGAGACTAACAGGTTGAAATTTTCCGAGTTACTTAGTGATGTTCTAGTGTTTACTAAAGTAATATCGTATATCATTGGAAGTAATTACCACTTGCGGAAAATTGTGCTTGTCTAAATTAACACTAGAAAATCAACATGGTTAGCCGTATGACATCGAGTATATGATGGATGTGTGTTGGTATCCATATGACATCGAGTATATGATGGATGTGTGTTGGTATTAGTAGAAGACATATGATTTGGAGGGTCACTGTATATAGTTGTGCACAAGATAATTTGATCTCCTCAAGGAGATGGCTTTTGTTGTTATTGTTTCTTGTTCCGGGAAGGTCACGGGTAATAGCTCTGAGAAGGAGCCATAATGACGGTCGCAAGAGGCGGGCATGGAGGGAAAGACCTTCCAACATGATATCAAGGAGGGACATTGCTAGACATGATGCTCAAAGACATGAAGTCTCTAGGAGCAATGTACCTCCCAGGAAGGGACCATGCCAAATAACAAAGACAGTTCTAGTGATCATGCACAACTATGGTGATAGATCCAAGTAGAGGAGGTTGTACTACATCCATAGGTAGAAGAGATTGATTTACCACCAGAGAATGATGAAGAGCTACCTTCGGTGTTACAGGGAGCATAGATAGAGGAGGAATCACCTCCAACTCTAGAGGGAGTGTTGGTGTTTGAGGAAACATCATGAGACATTCTCCATAAAGGTTCATGTGTGGACTAGTAGGGGGGAATGTAGAATTCATCCTGATGTGCCTTAGATGGTGAGATGAAGGAACCAAGACATTGGTTTCACAAGGAAACCTCGATATATCTTGTGAGACATTAGTTCCATGAGGGAACCTCGATATGTCTTAAACATTGATTTCATGAGGAAACCTCTATATGTCAAATATGGTCCAAGATGAAATTACCTTTCAGAGGGAGATAATTGATCATTTTGATCAAATTGGTCCCGTTGATCCTGTAGCTCTAGTTAATGTTCCCATTGATATTGCAATAGGTTGGAAGAGACCTGCATGAGCTCATCAGACTCTGCAGGAGGTAGAAGGACATGCAACTCCTCGTTGTACCTTCAGAGTGAGAAAGAGACCTAAGATATATTCGTGATATTCCGCAACTATGAGCCACATCATTCATTATGAGGAGGAAACTAGTCATCCGGTATGGAGAGATGTCATGATGGAGGAGTATGAATCCATCATGAAGAATGATGTGTGGGATATTGTTCCCAGAGCTAAGGGGAAGTCTGTAGTGACTTCCAAATGGATCTATAAGATCAAACACACAATCGGTGGGAGCATTGAGAGGCACAACATGAGATTTGTTGCTAGAGGATTCTCTCAGGTGGAGGGAATAGATCGTGAGGAGAAATTTTCTCATGTTGCTCTATCTGGATGATTATTGCCCCTGCAAAATCCATGGGTTGGAAAGTACATTAGATGGATGTAAATACAACCTTTATCAATGAATAGATTGAGGAAGAAGTATACATCGAGAAGTCAGATGGTTTCATGATACATGAGAAGGAGTCTCATGTGTGCAGGTTGAAGAAGGCCTTGTGTGGACTCAAGAAGGCACCTCAAGCTTGGTATGCGAGGATTGATGGACACCTAATGAGTTTGGGCTTCAACAAAAGTGTTGTCGATCCTAGCCTATACTACAAGACTATTAATGGCGAGTCCCTGATTTTTGTCCTCTACGTTGATGATTTATTCCTCACCGGTACAAAGAGACTTATTGTTGAATGCAAGTATGCATTGGCCTCTAAGTTTGAGATGAAGGACCTTGGTATGATGCATTACTTCTTGGTACTAGAGGTGTGGCAGAGAACTGATGAGATCTTCCTGACTCAGGGGAAGTACATAATTGAGATATTGAAGAAGTTTGGGATGTTGAACTTTAAGCTTGTGGCTACACCAATGGTGATGAATCTGAAGAAACTAAGTGTGTCTTCTTCCGATTCTGACAAAATTGATCTGACTATGTGCAAACAATTGATTGGATCATCGATGTATCTGGTTAACACCAGACTAGATATTTATTATGCAATTGTTACGTGACTTATCGGTAATGCAGACATAAACAAATCTCCCTAGATCCACCTAGATCTATAATAAAACATAATAGAATATGATACTTTCCCTAAGCTCTAATAATTGAGTTTACTATTTAACAAGAGATGAGCAACATACCATTTAAATATCGCTTCTTCTTGTTGTTGTCGTCCTGGCTTCACTCCAACGCTCCTGTGATATTGGATCTGCAAGGGAACACAAGCCAACCAAAGTGAAAGAAATATAACATACTCAAAGAGAACCTATGTATGTGATCAAGGAATCATACAATAAAACGAGATAAGTTTTATGGGAAAGAAACATATCAATGTATTATAATAAAGTGAAAGTGGAGATTGCAACCAAAGCCTTGATGTTGCAAGGTCCCCTTCCAATGACCCTTTACTCCAACACACACACTTTCTCCAATATTGAATGAAGAAGATCTACAATGACTTGATGAACTGAAATGAGGCTCTCAAGAATGATCCAATGTAGAATTCTCCATACAATCTTAGCCTTACTCAACCTTCAATAATCTTACATTCTTGCTTGAATCAACATTAGCCTTTTCCATGAGAAATCCATCTTTATATAAGGGAGAGAGAGATGATTTAAAGAGATTAGGATAATCCCACCAAATCAGAGAAGCAAGTAATATCCCAACCATACGGATGCCACCTCACCTTCTAGAACATCCCCTTCTAGAAATTTCGTGAAGCTTAACCTTTTCTTAGTCTCTTGACATCGTCACACCCTGGCTGTGGAGTAGCCTATGGAGACGTCACACCCCAGCTTTAGGGCGGAGGGCAACGACCAAGCATCGTCACACCCTAGCTATAGTGTAGCCTGCGACGACCCTCCTTAATAGGATTTTTAGAAGAAAAAGCTAGTCACTTTCTTCATGAAGAAAGGCTCTTTTTGGGAACATGAACACATGTTGTCAGTGGATTACAAAGATAACCAAAATAATGTGTAACATAATTCCCCCCAAAGTATGAGGCTGAAACTTGTGATAGCCGAAATACTTTGTAGAATGTGTGTGTCAGAAACAAAGAGCGCACCAGTCGGGAACTTGCAAACAGTCAAGCATCAACATAATAATATACCATTGTCTGAGGTATGCATTCCCATAATTAGATTCCAAATGTTAAATGAGTCATGGCCACTAAATATACATTGTGGATCCATGTCAAGGTGAATCAACATAGGCACCCATAATACACTGTGGATCTATGCTCTAAAAAGACTCAAAATCAGACATAGCCACGAGACATACAAAGTGGATCTATGTGTCAATAGAAACCATGAATACTCCATCGCAACCTAGGCCAGAATGGTATGACCCAGGGTCTTCATTTCCATCGTTCTTAAGTACGAATATAACCATGTGATTATAGGTGCTGAAGTCGAACATGGTATAAACCACTTGATTACTGTTCAATGATGAGAACCGTTAACACGTGCGAGGGAAATCACCATTGATGTCAATGACTCCCAAGGTACCCCAGTACAATTCCATGAGTGTGAATAAAGGAGTTGAAGTCGAACACTCAAGGGAATCCTCCAATCATGGGACGATGATGTGAACCCACTGTCGAAAGCGAATAAACTTGCCATTGAGGCATGCAGGCTCTAAGACATTGAATAATTTATAAGTCTTGTTCCCAGATGATGAGTTGAAGTCAACAGGAAAAGACTCGTCACAAGAGGGCCTTGATGTATCCCCCATCAATGAAACAAAATAAGTAACATATTTGAGGTAGATCAAAGCATGAAATGATTCGAAATTGACACAAGGAAGGACAACATGGTAGAAAATTGATAACTGCAAATGGTTGACTCAATATGAGGCTTATTAAGGCTGGACTTCTCTTGAAAATATGAACGACATGAAAATGGTCTTGGCAACATTGACTCAAGGAGGACCCAACATATGGACTTGGATATAGTCAAATGTGAGACAAATGGATTTCCCAACCCAGATTCAAACAATGAAGGGGGGTGTCATGTTCAAGAGCGACTATTATTGCCACTAACACAGATACATAGACACATTTCTTTCCCAAATTTTCCTCCACCATTTCTGGCGAGTACCTCTTTATTTTTTATGCAATCTTGAGGAGGATAACATATGCTTGTTGATGTAAGCTCATCCTTCGGACGAGTCCCTTGGAGTATGTTTAACGAAACCTAAGAAGGAGTGGTTCGGTCCCAAATAGGTCTTTCGATGTTTGTTTAATGAGTCCAAAGAAATAAAACTCAGGGGTTTTTCATTTTCAGAGAGTCTTAAAAACAATTAAAGAAAACTCACAAATGTCATTTTTCATAAAGTAGTCTGATGAGACCGAAAAAGAGATAATATACCGCTCAACAGATGTTTTCTTCAAATACTTTAACGAGCGTGAAAAGTAAAATATCGCTCAACAATATTTTCATGTTTAGAGAGTCTGAAAAGATCTTAAAGGGAACTCCAGGGGGTTCCTTTTTCGTATAACCTTTACGAGTCTGAAAAAGTGATAACATTTTACTCAGTTACATTCTTAGGTATTTACTAGCATGAGAAAGAACAAAGACTAAGCTCGGGATTGTTTTCATTTTTACACAAGATTAAAATAAACAAAACTATGCTTGGGATAGATTTTATTTTTTACACAAGCTTAAAACTAGCCAAAACTATGCTTGGACCTGGTTTCATTTTTACACAAGCCTGAACCAGAGGAAACTATGCTTGGGGTATGTGGTTTCATTTTTACACAAGATTGAACTAGAGAAACTATACTTGTGACTTCCCAACGCATGGTTGGTACTTAGCCCCCAGCTTAAGAAGCTAGCGGCTTAACTTCAGCATGAAGTCCAGAGGTTGTAAGAAAATTCCCCCCAAGCTTCATTTTGTCCAACTGCAAAGGTGAATGAAATGAAGCTTCAAATACTAGATGAAGGACTTGACTCAAAAATAGAGGGGGGAAACTATTTCATTTTTTAACGAGCTTGACACAGAAACAAGAGCTATGCTC
>JASDQU010244202.1:53563-71105 GCA_032191745.1 Picea mariana | reverse complement strand
TCATTTGTTATGCTACATGCAACTACGAGAACTTACATGCAACAATAATAATTGACATGCAAACACTTTAAACAAAGACAATCTACATCAAACCCTAAAACGCATCCAGAAACCCCCAGTGTATCAGGTTTGCAGCGAATATCTTGATCATCCGGATCAGGGATATTTCATACGACGTTCATTTGAGCCCGTTCACATTGCGTTGGGTTAGTATCGACGAGGCCTACTCACATGTCTGTTTTGAAGCCATTATGAGAAATTTTATTTTTAGGCCTTTTTGAGCCCCATCAAGCTCCTAGATCCAATTCTGGATCACACCTCCCCACTAAAGGACCTTTTGGTCCCCAAAAGGTTACTGACTAGTCATCAAGCTCGGGATAGGCCACCCGGATTGTTCCCTATCTTTGAACTATGTCTTGTGCACATGTCTCATCAAGATCAATTGTAACATAATCATGATAACTAACAACATATTGTTATCCATTTGTACCCTGTCACATCTTACTGAAGCCACTATCATCCATGTAGACAACATTACTAATGATAGCATCAAATAATATGACTGCAAATTAGTTGATATGTTTATAATACTTGCACGACATCTCATGTCCTTGCTTAAGATCGATTACTTGATTTGAAACAATTATAGGTGTGTTGATTGCTTGAGATTCCTTCCTTAATTGTTCCATTGTTTGAAGAGTTTTATTTGCCTTTACATGATGAGCATGAATGACATATTCTTGACCTGCTTTGGTTAAATGATATTGATTATTTGCCCTGTAGAAGATTGCTTTACGATCATACAAGTATGGACTGCCTAAGACCATTCCACATTCACTTAATGGCACCACATCACATGTTACCTCATCCACATACTTAGATGAAATTGAAAATTTTAATGTGCACTACTTGGTTACATGCATTTGATGATTGTTGTTTATCCATTTAAGTGTGTAGGGCCTATGATGCATCTATGTTTTCAATCCCAATTTCTTAACCAAATCCTTTGAAATTAAGTTAGATTGAGATCCACTATCTATCAATGTGTCGACCTTAGTGTGTCTCATGATGACCCTTATGTGAAACAAGTTACTTCTACAATCAAATCCTTCACCAATTTTCCCTGTCATACCAACCAATGAGAATTTAGATTCATCACCTAATTCTGATCCCAAGTCTATGGGTTGTGTTGTTGCTACAACTGTTTGCCTCTCGTTCTTTTCCTTGAACCACTTCAGTCTCTTCTTGGGATGCAATTGCCAACAACGTATGTCGCTTGAAAAAAAACCTCATCAATATTAGTTGGTCCAAACATGAATACAATATTTTGAATATGTGCAGGTAAACCTCCTATATACTTCATAAGAGTTTCTTGGGTATGTAAAGAAATATCTAACATCAATGCCATTTTACGAAAGCCATCTGTGTATTCTTGCACTGTTTGTCCTTTTCTTAGTTTTAAAGCTTTCCATTCAATTAATGCTTTCTCTTTATAACCCAAAGGATAGAATTTCTTTCTAAGTGAAGAAATAAAACTTTGCCATGATGGAAATACATTACCCACTTGTTGCATGCCATTTTGCAACTTTCTTTGACACCAGATGAGTGTTGTGCCTGCAAGTCTCAATGATGCCAACTTGATTTGTGTGGCCTCATCCTTGATATGTTGCACACTGCAATAGACCTCCATCTGTCTGACCCAATTGTCAAGTCTCTCTGCATTAACTTCACCATCATGCATAGGTAATTCAAATTTAACATCAAGGTTTAATAAAGGCATTTGATTCTTATGTTTATGGGCATGTTTATTTGCATTGGATTTAGAACTTGAACTTGAATAAGAAGGAGAAGAAGGAGGTGAATATGGAGGTGAAGGGGGAATTTGAGGAGGATTCTCTCCTTCTTCACTTTTTCCCTTTGAATATTCACCAAGAACTGGTCTCTTTCATTCCAAGTAATCATCATACAAAACCTTCATCATCTCCGACATGGCGAAGAAATTTTTTCGAAACTCTTTCTCATCCCGAGAAAGGCCCTCTTTTGATGCCATCTTCTCACTTTGAGAAGTTCTCTTTCTCAATCCAATCAATGGTTTCTCTTCAACAATATCGCCTTCACCATGAAGTAGCTTTTCCTTGGTTAACATGCAAAACTCAAATCCAAACGTCAACTGGCTCTGATACCACTTGATCCGAAAAGATCTTTTAAATGACAATGGTTGAGTTATTAAGCATGTGTTAATTAACCAATTAGGAAGCTAAATGAAATAGGAAGAATTATAGAAGAAACATCACAGCCATATGAATATATAAATATCTGAAATAAATCATCAAACAACATCAAACCATAACACCAATGTGATAACGGAGTTTGACAATCTCACCTACGTCTTCGGGCCTTTGTCTCAGTGGGTGAGGCTTTATTATTTCTATTCAAATCTTTAAAATGGCATCCCAATAGTGCCAAAAGGTTACAAAACTGATTTTTTCTTGTTCTACTAGATCTCTAGAACCCAACAAAGAAACGACACTCAAATCGGATGACCAGAGCTCCTAGAAATGGCCCGCAAAGGTGTGCTCCTCAACAGCTTCCCTACATAAAAATGGTTTTGGCTTGGAAAATATTCATCATAAACCTACTCTGATTGTCCCCCCATGGTCTCAGAAAGGCATAGTTTATATATATCTAAAATTAGTAACCATCTCCCAACTTCCCCCCAAGATCTGGCCTAAAAAAGGGCCCAATATCCCCCAATATTGGCCAAAAATCTCCAAAAACATGCCTAAAATCCATAAAAATCACTATAGTATAGTTGAAAACCCACTAAATGCACAAAATATGGGCATAGCCCCCTTTTTTTCGACTCCTAGTCGTATGAAGCACCTGCATTTGGCCACAGGTTTATCTCCAAATGCGTTGGCCCCTAGTTTCTCGGCCCCTGGTCGCAAAAATGGCCATGTGGCCACGGTCTAGTTCCCCATGCACTCATATCATTGACTGGCCCTCCAAATATTTAGCCCAAGGTTAAGCCTTTGGTCGGTGGGCTAGCCCGACCGACCGAGGCTAACCCTTTAAAACCACGCCAACAACGAAAACCCCAGGTCATATGTAATCCCCATAAAATCGAGGGCTTCTCCAAAATATCTCGTGCTAACAGTTAACTGGGCCATGGTCATGTGTGTGTGGTTGTATTTCAAGGTTCTGCATCAGGGTTGGGGATAGGCCCCAACCCTTACCCTGTCCGACATATATTATAATCAAACTTAAATATAAGTTTGATACCATACATAACAAGTCACAAACGTGGGGGAGTTGGCTAGCCCAGCCCTGCCAAAGCTTAGCCCGGTGGGAGGTCCAGTGCTCGAAACTCATTGAACCCCAACAATTTTTTTCAAATGAACTTAAGCCAACCAATGGGTGCCACGTGGCATCCCATGTCTGGGCCACATGGCACCTCTCCATTCATCGATTATGATGCCAAGTGTCAAACGTCGACTGGCGCAGCTCTGCACATGTGTCTACCACATCATCTTCCCTGTCAGCACTGTCTATCATGTGTCAAGTGCTTATTCTTCCACCTATCCACATCTACCACATCATGTGCCACGTAAGCGCCGTATAGACATGCCACGTGTCACCCTTGCAGTGGTGACACATGTCACTCATGGATTGGTGCACATGTGTCTGCCACATCATCAATCTATATGCCTAGTCATCCTGCCATGTCAATGCCAACTATGCTTGCCACATCCTTTGTATGACCGTATGGCCTGTACAGTCAGCTACCACATGGCACTGTACAGACTGTACAGTCATCATTTTTTTTTACATGTTTGACAAAACGAACAAATCTCCATATCTGGAGAATACGACATCTATTTGATCCTGTTCAAGTTGCGTTGGGTTCATATCAATGAGACCTATGCACACGTCCGTTTTGAAGCCATTCCGAGAACTTTTATTTTTAGGCCTTTTTGAGCCCCATCAATCCCCTGGATCCAATTCTGTATCAGATATTCCCACAGACACAAAACAAAAGTGCGCCATAAATTATCAGGTGTTAAGAAAAGTGTTCAAGTACATTTCCAATGGAATGTTTCACCAATACAAGCAAGGAAGATGAAGGAATAATTGAAAATGAGTCTGGAAGGAAGATTTCTGGTCAGAAAGAACTTCTACCTTTTAAAGTGATCCTTAAGCATTGTCGAAATGTGTTCCAGGATATTACTAAGATAGAAAACTTTGAAAATATTTGTACCTTGATTCATGGTAGTTTTACTAGATCCAAGACACATGAATTTTTTTATTTCCCTCTTATATAAGTGAGAATTAAAGTTGGAATGTATGGCTTGTATCTTGTATAGATTTCGATGATACGTCACTAGAGGAATTGAAATTGAAGAAAAAAGTGATGGATCTAAAATAATTGTATTTCTCTCACCTCAAAGGTTTTCAAAATATAGCTTGCTTTCATAAGGAAAACCCAAATGCTAGTGTGGTAGAAATGAAATATGTTGCCTCTACTAATGAAAATTCACTTGAGGAAATACTTGGTGTGGCAGTGGGGGAAGTGGATTCAATACTCAGGGAACTTCAGACCACTCTTTTCATTCAATAGGGAGAAATCATTGATTTTATCAGCAAATGCATGAAATATCATGCATGGGTATCGAGTTAATTACATCAATATTTGGGGCTACAATGGGTTTGTTTGAGAACTTAGCAGATCAAGCATCTAAGTTTCAACAACAAATCGAGCATTCTCATGAAGTTCATGAGCAAAGTATCATTGATTTTCAAAAAGTGTATGAGGAACAATCAAGGAAAGAGGAAAAACAACTTATAAACGATCTATATAACGTGGTTACAAATGCAATGGTCCGGAAAGCAGACACGGTAAACACAAGAATTTCCAGTTTGAGAGAAAAATTCATCGAGGACAAGGAGTCTATGCAACAAGGCATATTAAGTATTGATGCTACAATATCTGATGCAAAAAGGAAATGGAATAATTTTGCTAAACAGGATGAAAATGATGCAAAATTTAGGAGATGAAGAAGGTTGCAACCCATGCATACCTTTGAGTAATATGCAAGCATATTCTCATAATAGGGAAGAATCCAATTGTATGGAAACTGATGACTTACCAAATATACCAAGGAATGTACATCTTTCAAGTAAGGAACTCTTACAGTGAAAAATGTAGAGGGCTACACAAATGGATGTGTGGAAAATAAAGGAGATATAGGCTCATCATCCAATCAATTCTAGTCTACATTGTGTGGCAGTAATGAGTGACAGTATTGCATCATCCAAACAACTTATCATAGGTATTTACTTCCACATTCCCTAAAGGAGGTTCTAAGAACTAGTTGGTATTGTGTATCTTGTTCAAAATCCAGAGAGAAGTCATATAAGGTTTACTCCTTTTGTGATAATAAGGACAATATGGTTAATGAGGGTGCGGACATGTCACTCAAAAATTATGTGGTGTCTAAACTGCAAAGTGGGCAGATGGCAATGCATAATTCTCTAATGTAATGAAGGGACCTTTCAGAACTATTGGAAGGTCAATTGATTAAAAGTTTCAAAAAATTATGATCCCAATTATGATGAGATAGAGCATCAGTCATAGGTGTCAAGTAATTCCACTATCTTATCCACTTTTCCAGCTGGCTTATATTCAAGGATAGTTTTTGGAAAAATAGATTGAGTGGCTCCAAAACTGAAAGGAAATCAAAAGATTTCATCCATATTTAGAGGGATCGATCAAACATTCTCAGGGAAATCATTTTCAGCTAGAATAACTTTTTGAAGTGACAGATCAACTATCAATCCCATGATTGGAGACCTACATATACGAATCAAATCCAGTTTCTTCATCTTCGATCCACATCTCCAATCAACTGAAACAAGCATAAAATATTATAAAAACATTATAGAATAGAAGGTTGGGGGGGGCTTGGAGACGTAAGGGTTTATATTATAATTCTATACTAAACCGTGTCTTTTCATTATAAGCATGTGGGAAATATGTCTTTTTAATTTCTTGTTATTAAATATTCTCGAGAGCTTTGATATTAGAGTGCAAATTTATTTGTTTTTCATTCTCTTATATTTTTACTTAAATGAATGTCAATTGTTGAGCATCAATAATTTCCCATGAAATATAGATTCTTGAGCAGTAAATCTTTGTTGTTATTTCCTATAATTCATGTGTTTTGTTCAAGTATTGTTCATTCATTCTCAGAAATAATTTTTGTTTATTGAATGTTCTATCCCATGAATATTCAGGTCTGATCTACTAGTGGTGCTTGTGTATTTCATGTTTGTTCTTCTTTATTATACCTTACATCATGCCAACTATATTATCTAATATTCAACTCAATTTCCTTTGATCCATAGGATGTTTATAAATGAATCCATTTCTCAATGGCCTTGATCATTGATCTATATGTGCTTATTCCAGTTTTGGCTCAGTATTCTTTTCTTACCTACCTGATCCACCAATTTAAAACCAAATTTATTTAAATATGTTCTTGGCATAGTTCTAATGCAATATTAGAACATGTTAATCGGTAAAACAAACTATCTAGTCAACTGAGCTTCATATTATACTGAAACTTTTACACTTTGGTCAACCCATAGGCCTAGTTGAACGATCGACTAGGCCCTTGAACACATGTGAATGTGATAGAGGCACAAGTCACATATAATAGGTAGCAAGACATATAAAACCCTAGGGATACTAAGGATACACATGTTTGATCCTTTCCTATAGATTTTTCCATTGTGTTGGATATGATAGAAACCTAGTTGAAAAATTTACCCCTCTTAGTTATCTCTTACATCATTGGCACCTAGCCTATCCTAACATCAGTTGCATCTTTCTCTCCATATATTATACTTACCAATTTGGCTATCTATGTGTATCCTAAACTAAGGTGTATCATGGGGAAAGGATTATTTATTATATCTTTGAAATCCCTTCCTTCCTCATACCAATAAATAAGGATCTAGTAGATATGGTCATGGGTAAATACTCTTATCCACTCATTGGTGAAGTAGATTTCAACTTTTATTATCTTGTAGTAAGATTTAAAGTCTATTGATGCAAATGATCCAACACACTCTCCCTGGTCATTCAAAATCCTCCTAGTTATAACCTATGTGTGTTGGATCAAATACCTAATCATTTCTACACAGGGTTGTTGATGTTTTGGTAGCTGCAGGAGCTATTAACCTACATTATAACCCTTTTACTTAGAGTAGAATAATATGGAAGCAAGAGAACCATTAAACAAATGTGGAATACCCTAGAAGAGAAGTTTTCCCAAGAATATTAATAGTAAAGTAAATAGAAGAATCTAGAAAGTGATGTCGGCCCCAGATGAAAAGACACCTTGAAAGAATAGTATAAATAGAGGCTAGGCGCTCGTCATTTGAAAACACACTCACTCACTCATCTAGGGTGCAAGTTTAAGGAGCATAGTTGCAACAGAAGGAGGCACAATTCTGGAGAGGGTAGTGCAGCACTTACCAAGGTGTAATCCTAGTCTTTATGGTAGCTCTCTTGTGTGCTTCTCTTGGTAAATGTACGCTTCTATTGGTAGAGGTGAGCTCTCTTGATATTATGTTGTTTTCACAACAGTATTGGTATTTCTAGTTAGGGTTTATTTGTTGGTTCCAGTGGAGTTTCTGGAATATATATAAGAAAAGGTTACTGTGCTCAAGGGTGGCATGTGTAAGTGTCTATGGTTGGGTGACAATGATGTGACATTGTCTATGGCTAAATGAGAATTACCAAAATTTTAGCATGGTATCAGAGTTGGTTTCCTTCAGAAAAATCTAACCACTGGAAGGAAGATCATCAGTTTCCCCTATTGTCAAGATCATTGAGAACTTACAAAGTCCACCGAGAAGCGTGCCTAATAAGGGAAAATCTTTCCCCTGGATCAAATCTCCAAAATTCTAAAATTAAAAAAATTAGGGTTTCCTCATAAAACCCTGGGTCAAGGCTTCATTGATCTAGAAGAATTCATTGAAGAATAAGTTGCAGTGCTAGTTGCAGTTCCATTTGCAGTGCCGGTTGCAGTACCAGTTGCAGTTCCTCTAGTCTAGTGAAGTTTCTAGTAGCTTTTCGAGAAACTTATTGAAGGATGTTGAAATTATTATTTCCCTATATCAGCTTGCTAGCCATTCTTTCGACAATTCCAGTTACGGTTTCTGGTTTTACAACGGCAGCTAATCCTAACCCAAATTTGTTGGGCACTTTTAGTGAAGTGTTGGGCCTAATTCTTGGTTGTCCTAGTGCTCCCTAGCCTAGCGCACCTTTTGGTGCCCTCAGTCAGCAAAAACATCAAGGTTGATTTTTTGAGTCAGACAGGTTGAAGTGAAACCTATGGACAAAGTTAAAGTTGTAAGCTGAATTTAGTCAAAGTATTAGATTGATTAAGGTTGAGATTTTAGATTTTATTTGAATTATATTCCCTAACTCATATTTATGTCAAGAAATCATATTGTCATAGTACAGGGGACAATTTGGAGAGAATACTTTTCATCTTGAGTGAAGGAGACTCAGAAGAAAAGMAACAACACTCATTCTTGGAGATAAGACTCCAGGTTCCAGGTTTGATTGATTAAATTGATAAGTTTCCAATTTGCACATATCAAGTTTGATAATTGCTACATTACAAGTAAACAATATAGTTGTGACAACAATCTCTGAAAGGTTCTATTACTACTAGGTACAATGAATACTTGGTATCACGTGAGTACTATTGATATAAAATGCTTATTGTAGTTGTTTGCAAGATGAACTAACATCTCCTCTAGGAGATATTTCTTTTTTTTCTTCCAGGAAGGTCACCTTGGTAATGCTATGATGATTACCATGAAATTTTATTTTATTCTTGTTACCATAGATATGTTCTTATGAAAATGCTATTATATTGGAAATATTTTTTTCTCCTGTTGCTCTTGTCTCGGGCAGGTTATCTTAAAAATTCCATGGAGATGTATGTGCTCCAGGAAGGTTACCATGAAAGAAGGTCACCAGTGACAACTCTGAGAGGGAGCTACAGTGACAATTGCAGAAGGAAACATATTATTTATCCTCCAGTTTGAGACATGGGGTATACTGACCATTAGGAAGAGCCTGTTCCAAAGTAGTGACATCAAATCCAAAGGAGTTTTTGGACATTGTACATTCAGACGTGTATGGACCAATGAAAACCACTTCTGTTAGAAAATAATGGAGGAGAGTTAACATTAGATGACTTCAAATCATTCTGCAGAGAAGTTGGTATTAAGAAGGAGCTCACTACTCCCTGCAATCCTCAATAGAATGGGGTAGCAGAAAGAAAGAGTCGAATGGTAATGGAAGCAGTAAAGGCTATGATTCTTGATCAAGACTTACCTATGCATCTATGGGAAGAAGTAGTTTGTACCACTGTATATGTGCATAACATAATTCATCGTCGTGTACTTGGGAACAAAACACCAAAATAAATGTTTTCAAGAGAAAATATAGAGGTCATCCACCTAAGGATATTTGGTTGTCCAATGTACGAACATGTTCCCAAAGATAAGAGATTAATGTTGGATCCTTCATGCAAGAAGGGTATATTTTTTGGATATAGTGAGACATTGAGGGCATATAAAGTCTACATCCCTGGTTACAGAAAGATCAATATTAGCAGAGATCTTACCTTCGATGCGGATGCATCCATCAATAGATCGAGGCAACATCATACATATGAGATCCATGATGAGGAGCCTGAAGCTCCTAGAGTTGTAGATACAGAAGAAGGTAATGATGTTGTGCTAGAAGAGCATGGTTCAGAGGACCATGACATGGAAGAACCACTAATACCTATAGAAACAAGTACAAAGAAAAGAAGACCATCTTGGGCTCATGATATTACTCAGGATGCCGAGAAGTATGGTGCTCCAGATGGACCTTTCAGAAAAAGAAAGAAACCTCAACCATATTCGAGTTACGTCGCATTGTTATGTGATATCATTGATGTTGATCCTACCTGTTATGAAAAGGCTACACAGATGAAATTTTGGAAGGATTCCATTATTGAATAATATTGGTTCATCATTAAGAATGATGTTTGGGATATGGTTCTGAGACCGAAAGAGAAATTAGTTTTGAGTTCCAAATGGATCTACAAGACGAAACATTCAACAAATGGAAGTATCGAGAAATATAAGGAATTATTCATGGCTCGTGGGTTCTCCCAGAAAAAGGGAATATATTATGAGGAAACATTTTATCCTATGGCGAGATACACTTTGATTAGAGTTATACTTGCAATAGTTGTAGTA
Source organism: Picea mariana (assembly GCA_032191745.1). Lineage (NCBI taxonomy): Eukaryota > Viridiplantae > Streptophyta > Pinopsida > Pinales > Pinaceae > Picea > Picea mariana. Next base: position 60,770 of record JASDQU010244202.1, on the reverse strand, counting down.
ATGAAATGAAAGGTACACCAGATGGAAGTGAAGACATCTTTTTTGAATGGTGTAGTAGAAGAGGAAGTGTGTGTGGAACATCCACAAGGATTCGAGACGCATGACAGGAAGACACATGTGTGCATATTGAAGAAAGACACATGCGTGCATATTGAAGAAAGACTTGTATGGATTGAAACAAGCACCCATGGCATGGTACGGTAGAATTGACAACTTTTTGATGAGCTTGGGTTTTACCAAGAGTAAAGCAGATCCCAGCGTTTACTACAAGGTTGCAGATAGTGGGACAATGATATTGTTGTTATATGTGGATGAATTGTTTCTAATAGAGAACGAGAAGCTCATTGTTTAGTGCAAGAGAGAGATTGCATCAAAATTCGAGATGAAATACCTGGGTATGATGCATTATTTCTTGGTTCTAGAGGTGTGGTAGAAACCAAACGAGATTTTCCTTAGCCAAGGAAAATATGTGGAAGAAATCCTGAAGATATTTGAAATGATGGATTGTAAGACCATTCCCACAACAATGGTGACGAACCTGAAGTTATTGAGTGATACTTCTCCAGAGACAGTCAATGTCACCATGTACAGGAATATGATTGGTTCGTTGATGTATTTTACAAATACTAGGCCAAATATATGTTTTGCGGTAAATACTTTGAGTCGGTATATGGATGAACCAAGACGTGTTCACTCGATTACGAAAAATCACATGTTATGGTACCTGAAAGGTACAATAAACTTTGGACTCTAATGTGTTTCATATTGTTATATAAAATTGCAAGGCTATGCTTATTCAAATTGGGCCAGTAGTGTCACAGATCAGAAGAGTACATCAAGATGTTGCTTCAGTTTGGGGTTAGATATGATTTTGTGGCTCAGTAGTAAGCAGACTAGTGTGGAACTTAGTACAGCTAAGGAAGAATAAATAGCAACATGTTCAGCTAGTAGAGAAGTTGTGTGGCTTTGGAAGTTTCTTGCAAGGTTGTTTGATCTTGAGTTAGAAGTGACTTGTATTTTTTTTTGTGACAACCAGAGTTGTATAATTTTTTCTGAAAACCCGGTGTTTCATGAAAATTCCAGGAACTTCGATATCAAGTACCATTACATTTGAGATATGGTGCAAAAGGGAGTTGTGAATCTTCAATATATTGGCATAGACGGGCATATAGAATATGTGTTGACAAAGCCTATGTTGAAGTTAAAGTTTGAGTACTTCAGGGACAATATTGGTGTGGTCCAGAAGGAATGCCCTCGTAAGAGGGAGTGATGAGTCACATATGTGATTCTTCGGGCAATAGCTTACAGAGTGTGGAAACAATGGAAAGTAATTTGTAGGCACATTAGTTTCCCAGACTTCGTATGGATTGGGTAGTAGCAAAGTTCTGTGTGTGAACTGACTAAAACTAAATAGTTTTCCATACTTCGTAAGGATTGGGTAGTAGCGCAGTTTTGTGTGTGAATTGGCTCAAACTAAATAGTTTCCCAGACTCCATAAGGATTGGGTAGTGGCGTGGTTATGTGTGTGAACTGACTTAAACTAATAAATTTCCCAGAGTTTGTGTGGATTGGGTAGTAGCGCAGTTCTATGTGAATTGGATATTTTCCTAGCTTTGAGTGAACTAGATGAAGTCCTACAATGACATAAGGTCTGAAAGGATGCCGAGACCCATAAGTTTTGAGAGGACGATGAGGCTTTTCCCACTAGAGAGATGCTACATGTTTTGTTGAGACCACATATGCTTGATTGTGACAAGACCGTTAAATAATCTATGTGTGACTATGACAGATCTAGTGTATGGCTATGATGGTAATTGTGATGTATCGATTCATTAGATAGTCTATGTGTGACTATGACAGAGCATGTTTGGTTATGATGGTGATACTTGTGACATGATTTGTTTTATCATGAGATAGCATGTGTGGTTGTGGTGATGCTACCTATAGATTGGTCTACAAGACCATGCGAGTCTTTCCCATGCCATGTGAGATGGATGGATGTGATTGATACCGTTACAAGAAGAACATCATAGTTAATGCCTCCCTAGCTAAGAGGGAGTGTTGATGTTTTGGTAGCTACAGAAGGTATTAACCTCCAGTATAACCTTTGTACTTAGAGTAGAATATTTCAGAAGCAAGAGAACCATTAAACATATGTGAAATACCCCAGAAGAGAATTTGGCCCAAGAAGATTAATAGTAAAGTAAATAGAAGGCTCCAGAAAGTGAGGTCAGTCCCACATGAAAATACACCTTGGAAGACTAGTATAAATAGAGGCTAGGTTCTCCTCATTTGAACACACACTCACTCATCTAGGGCACAATTTTAAGGAGCAACAATTTTAGCAGAAGGAGGCACAAGTCTAGAGAGTGTAGTGAAGCAGTTATCATGGTGTAATCTTGGTCTTTCTAGTAGTTCTCTTGTGCACTTCTCTTGGTAAAGGTATGTTTCTATTGGTAGAGGTATGTTGTCTTGATATTGTGTTATTTTCGCAGCAGTATTGGTATTTTTGGTTAGGGTTTATCTATTGGTTCTAGTGGACTTTCCGGAATCTACCAAAGAAAACGTTATTGTGCTCGAGGGTGGAATGTGTAAGTGCATATGGTTGGGTGACAGTGATGTGACATTGTCTATGGTTAAACAATCATTATGAAAATTTTAACAAGGATAACACTAGATATTTTGACGATGCATTGTGTATGGAATACTTATTAAAATTATGTGCTATGTTGAGATCTTCTTCTTCTCTTTCATTGAAGTCCTCCACATCTCTTAGCCCCTTCCCATATTTAATCAAATGTAACATTTCATTATATGTGTGGGCCCCATCAATTCTAGTAGTGTAAGAAGTGTCTGCATAAATGGGAAATTTAACATCTTTGGTAGATTGGGATTCCATTATTAGTTAGTTTCCCTTAATAGATTTCTTCCCCATCTTAATTCATGACTCTTCTATTATGGAGGTCTACTTTTCTATTGGTGTTGTTTATTAAGTTCCTATATGATTTCCATATGGTCCTTTGGTTAGACTACTATTTATTTCCCTTGCATGGCTTTCTTCCCTCTCCCATATCATTTGTTATACATATAGAAATTCCTACAAGTTAAAGAAACACGGAAAACTAGGAATGTAGGGTTTAGCTTGAAAATCAAATCAAATGAATTAATGGATTTCTTCTAGCAATTTGAAATGAAAACTAGTCTTTAAAGATGATAATATTTACCTTGACTTAAGACACATGTTTTCATAGTAGACACGGACATTTGAATTTTTATCTTAGATTTATAGTTTGAACCTAAGCCTTCTCAAAAGATACAAAACTTCAAAATTAATATGAACAAAAAATAGTGTAGGATTAGGGTAAGATTTCAAAATCAATTCATAGGTGAAAACAAAGGAAATAGGAGTAGCATGCAAGTGCTAAGGTATATGTGAATGTTTTTTTCGAGGGTGGGAAGAAGAAATCTACTAGGATGCATACAATAACTACACAAATTTGAACTAGAAAAAAATTGAATGCAATATAGATATTACCACAAGCTAAAACAAAAAAGAATGCACATAACTAGCTCATTTTAAAAGTACATTATGCTAAGAGAATAAGAGTCTTTTGAAATCGAGTACCTGTTTAGTGAATTCGATGTACAAGTGTCTATGTTTGGGTTGTAATTCTCTTTGATTCCTCTATAGTCTGAGAAAATATGAAGGGAACCCAATCTTCTATTCATCATGTCAACTATTTGAACAAATGAACTTTTTATGTTTGACTTCAAATTTCTAATTCAAAAATAAAAGGGTAAGCTTGCCTTTATCTATAAGTTCGAAAGGTGGTGGTTCAATTATGACATCGTCAAACTAGGCTAAGACAATATGCTCTTTAAAAGACTGTTAATGAAAAAGTTATATGTATGCCATAGAATCTAATCCAAACTTTTAAAATTTCATATGGGTGAAGAGTTCACATGCAAATGGGTTGATCTAAGAATAAGGTCTTATTGAAGAATCGAGACCCATTCTCATATTGTTCAAAGAAGGAGGAACCAATTTGGCCACTAGACCTGATCATGAAATCAGAGCAAGATTTTTTGAGGAGGAGACTTGATTCAAAGGTTTGGATTGATCAACAAGAAATTTAGAAATCTTTTAGAAAATATTTCTTATTCAGGAGAAATAGTTCAAAGGTTGAATGGAAGCTCAAAAAATATCAAATAAATGAACAAGCAGGCTAGTGGAAAGGAGGTATAATTTGGAAATTTGGGCCTATTAATAAATCAACACCTCTCCACATAAAATTCTAAGGGAGGAGGCCTGATTTCAAGATTAGGGTTGATAAGGAGATCAAGAAGGAGCTTGGAAAACAAAAGAAGGGGAAGGGCCCAATTTTAAAGTTGGATGTGATCCTAAGATCAAGGGGGGGGATCTCAAAAGGAAATATGGAATAAACATAAAATACAAACTTGGAAAAAGGACATGAATTCAAAGAAGAATAAAAGGAATCGCACTTGCAAAAGGAACTCAAACTCGAACCCAAAAGGAGAACTTGAATTTGAATCTTACATATGGGGTCTCGATTTAGAAATTGGGGTTGGTTTCTGTAACATCCCTAGTTTTAAATCCCTGCAAATTATAATGTAATTAGGTAAATGTGATTTAGGTTGTTTAGTCAAGATGTTTGGAGTGAAGATCCCATATTGATTAATATGGTTGAGGGATGAACTATGTATTATGTATATTGAAATAATCAATAAAAATAATAATTGTTGGTTGCGATAAAAGAGGGATGGTAACGATGGGGGGGTATGATTCCACAAGAGAGGGGGATAAAGGGAAATCCATGTCTTTTTTCTTGAGTTAATGTGTCATTTTCATATAGTCCTCCCTTTGACTTCTTAGAAACTCAATAATTCAATTCATGTAAGAGGGTTGGTGTGTGAGATCACCTCATAGATTTAATGATTACATGGGTTGAAGTAAAATCATCATTGGGAAGTGTTAGGGTCAACTTGCATGAGGGGAAAGGAAATTTGTATGGGAAAAGAGGACAATTTTTACATGTTAATTTTGTGAAGCAAGAGGGGAGTTGAGTGTTGGGTAGAGCACCAACCATTCTATGCTTGAAAGTAGCCATTATCGAGCTATGTTTATGTTGGAAATGTGGTCTATGTGCCTACAAAAAGGGGTTGTGTGCCTGTGGAGAATTTTCTTGTTGAGGAATTGGCTCAAAAGCCTTAAGAAGGATACAATGAGCACTCTTGGAGTAGGTGTGAGTTCCTAGAGTCCCCAACTATGATATTCCTACCCAACTAAGTGCACTTGAGCCCTAGAGGGAAGTGTGAAGACCTGAGGGATTGTATGGAAAAGAAGGGGAATCCAATTCCTTGGGTTGTGCATGTTGTGGGGAAGAGCTCTGGTGGATTGGAATTATTGTTGAGTAGAACCTGGGTTTTGGGTTGCTAAATTTGAAGAGTGGACAACCAAGAGGGATAGACATCCTTTTGGACTCATAGCCTCAGCTTGGGGTGGCATGTTGTTGAGAGAAAATGAACCACAACACCTATGGTTGGGAGGAACATACTTTGTACGTAGCCAGTTGGTTATTTTATAAACAAATAAGGCTTTTGTTATGCTTATTATGATAATTTTGTTGTGTAAATGTATATTTGAATGTTGTGCACTTGTTTGATTTATTGCATTAATGGGTTTTTATTATGTTGTACATGCATGAGTAAGTTTGTTTTCCTGCTTCCCTGTTTTAATTAAATTGGCATAGGGCATATTAATTTGTTTTTGGAAAGAAAAGGTATTTTACCATTTCAAAATTGGTGGAAGAACTCAACAAACAAAGTGAAGAAAGGGCCCTATATAGGAATCAATATCAATTAAAAAAATTAGATAAAAAAGAAAAAAGAAAACAAGTCAAAGAAACATGTCAAAGATCAATTAAGTTATTCATAAAAAAGGAAACAAAAGGGATCATGCTACAAGGAAATGAGGAAATGAGATCAAATATAAAGCAGGAAAGAAGGAGGGGGGGGTGAAGTTTTGGGAAAACTTAGGGGGGTTATAGAGGGCACAACACAATGGAAAGAAAGGTTGGAAGAAAAGAAGGAAATTGAGCAGACCCTCGTACAAGAAATTGAGAGGACATGTGGGTTATAAATACAATTGTTTTCTTGTAAATTGCTAGCATGGATTTATGTAGTTTTCCTATGTGAACAATAGGCAAGATTTTGACTCCATAGGATAGTTGAACTTAAGCAATGTGACATAAAAAAAAATACATGATTTTTTTAAATGTCTATTTTACTTATAGTGACGAGAAACAAAACTTACTTTGTGAACTACATTTATACAACTTTTTTGTTGAATCTAAATTGAAATGGAACCCTAATATCTATGTTGAAGACATCCAACTAAGAGCCTTTTCCTCATACATTATGAATCAATTTCAATGGAAAAAAGAATAGGTTATGGAATTGTTGAAATTAAGACTAATATCCAATCCTAACATGGTGATCAAGAATCACCATGAATTTCTTAAAAATTCCAAAAATGTTACCAAGATGAAGTAACATTAGCTCAACATGAAAATATTGTTAAGGAAAATGCAATAGAATCACTTCTAACCTCTCATAAGAGATGGAAAACTTTACCCGAAATCTTAACCTTTAAGCTACCCCAATTTCAAAATTTCTTTTAATTTTCATTTTCATTTACGTTTTTTTACTTATACTACACCTTATTGTCATCCATTTTGCTGCTTGGATCAAAACTAAAGGCAATGCGGTATATTTGATTGCATTTATGTGTTTTCAATTGATTTTTACTAATCTAAGGTGAGATATGATGTACTGCATGAACTTGTTTTGGTCCTCAATAACTAATGTTGGTCATGATGATGTGTTGTAGAACCTTGTAGGTTACTACAAATCCCTATAGGCCACCACAAAGCCTAGTAATAGGTTACATAACATAACAATCATAAAGTGTTGAAGATTTCATGTTACAAAACAACAAAAAAATAATATTTTTCAATATTTCTACGGAAAGTGGTTTTATCTTTATAGTGGGATTATTGACAAGTGGAGAAGACAAGAGAAAAATGTGCTCCTAGATTCTAGCACCACATAGCATTTTGTCTTCCTAAAACTCAAGAAACGAAATTTCATTGTTATAATGTTTTTAACTAACTTTTATCTTTATGTA
>JASDQU010244202.1:22124-40376 GCA_032191745.1 Picea mariana | reverse complement strand
ATGCCCCGGGGTCATATTGCTTACAGTCATTGGCTTGAAGGTCATGAGGGACCTATTATCCGTTTAAATTTGTAATGTCTGCTAAGAGTCTTTGTTGTCTCTACTCTTTTTTGGGCCTTCTGAAAGGTATCTCTCCACTAGCATGCTTGTCATAAATCTAGATGCTTCTAGTCCGATGAAGTTTTTTTGAATATGTAAGATCGGTTAAGATCAAGTGGGGCTTAGAGCTAGCTCACTCTTTGATTTTTGCTTTTAAAAATCAAAACTGCTACTATATTATGGCCAACAATATAAAAGGATTATATTATTATAAATATAATATGCAATTTTTTTCTGGAAAAAAAAATAAATTGATTTAAATAATTAAACGTTATTTTATTTATGCCAAAATTTTAAAATTTAATTTTCAAATTAGATATTTTAATTTCATACCTTATTCAATATATTTACCAAATCAAAAATCTTAATCAACATTAATTAATTTATTCAAAACTTTAAATTCTAAATCAATTTCTTCATCAATGTTTATGATATAAAAATTTGTTTTTTATAATTACATTATATCTTATATATTTGAAATCATCAAACGAACCAAATTGATATATATTTTATACTAAATTATTATCTATTTGAAATCATGGAATACGATGAATTGATGTGTATTTTGCACTAAATTATTTAGATGACGGAGAGAATAATATATGAAGAATATTAAAAATATAATAAACTAGTCCATGAATTACTATTACTTGGAAAAAAATATTCATGATTTGGGTGTATTATATTATTAAATTTTATAATATTTGATCTTTTAAATGATGCAATTTCTTTCATGCTTTTAAGTACGCTATTATAAACTTTGGATGAATGACTTTTTTAAAAGATGGATGATAAGGAGAATATGTTGAAATCGTACAATGTTGTACAATCATATCAACCATTTTATTCTCAAGGTGATTATTATTATCATAATATTCTTGAAAACCGTCATTAATTTTGTAAGTACACATTGTTGGGATAGCTAGATCAAATAAACTATACGTTTATCTCCTTTTTCAATTCAATCATGTTTGGTTTTCTATTTGATAAATGTGGTGGTGTCCAAAGGGCATGTATAACGAAGAAGGGTTACTACCTTATAGTACTAGATCGGTGCAATAATTATTACTAGATCGAGCACAAAATATCCACATGTTTATCAATTTGGTTCTAGAATCTATTATGTTCAAGATTATGAAACTTTATCACAAAGACTAGGTTAATAGACTCCCATAGAGATTATTTGGGCTTATCGCATGATCTAGAGGATCACCACTAGGTTTATGTATATGTATGGTAGTCTTTTCAATTAAATTTTACATTAAAACATTAAGGACTTCCATGTACGTGGGCATGGAACTCAATGGATCTCAAAAGAACCATCTTGAGAAGATTAATGAGCTGGATGAGATTCGTCCAGCTATTTACCTCCTTTGTTCAATAGTAGAGGGATAAATGGTATGATGAATTCATAAAAATAAAAAAATTCAAGGCTTGTGATTGGGCTTTATTATTTGATTCAAGATACAAATATTTTAAAGGTGAGCTTAAAACATTGGCTTGGACCCTATGAGGTAGATACTAGGCTAGGTGATAGCATAAGTTTTTCATTTTGTTTGTGTGTTGTGTGCATGAATCTTTCCATTTCCCATAGATCGATTAGACCTAGTGTTGGGCTCTAAAGATGTCCTAAAAACAACCTTAGTATGACATTAATTTATCAACCGAGGATTCGTCTTTTCTTTCAAGAGTGTCAGGAAAGTTTATGGAGATAGTCGTAGAGGTTTAAATCGTGTAGATAACTCAGTTACAACAAATCTGAGTCTATCTAAATTACTGCAATAATCAAGTTCTTCACACATTGACTAAAAACTCTAAAACTAATAACTCAATCAACAGAAATATATTCTGAGCAATAACACATCATGAATCAATGCATCAATGACTTTACTGAATTCAGTCATCTATATAAGAAACAACAATTTAGTCTATGAAACACTTAATGAATCAATCTCTCAATGATTAATTAATCTATTGGAAATGATCAATGATCTATTGAATAAGAAGGGACAACAAATGTGAATTAAAGGAAAGGAATAACAAATGTGAATTTGATAAAAGGAACAACAAATGCGAATTTAAACGAAAGGAATTCACAAGTGATAAATTAACAACAAATGGAAATGGAACAACAATCGATAATCTCCAAATGGAACATCTACTCTCTGCAAATGGAACGACATAACCAATTCATAAAAGAATCAACACATTAACGAGTCTATCTTAACTGTTGAAAGGAAATATCGAATCATGTAACTATAACAAAATTGATAAGAGTACAGATGAGACAGTAGCTCCGATCGACTGGGCCCACGGTCTTCATAAGATATGCTACAAAAAACTCAGTACGCAGAAATGATCAAAACGCTTGAAGCTTCCATTAATTCCATAACTAATAGGTCATTTACAATGGTATTGATGTACAAAGTGTCAACAATTAAAGAGATATGAATTCTTGGGTATCTCTCTACCGTTCACTATTCTTTATAAATTACAATGAGATAAGTAAATTAAGCTATCATAAGGATCGAGAGATCCTTAGGATTGCTTTTACTATTTATGAAGATTGCAAGCTAAAAAGTCAATCTTCCTTTGAACCATTTTGTGCCTGATTTCTTCAATCTTCAATGGCATGTGCATCTTCATGTTCTTCTTAATTATCTTTAGTTAACAACAATTGTCCATTTCTGCATAAAATCAAATAATTCAAACCAATGTACAGAAAATATCTAATATCATTCAATATTATTTCCTAAATGTTTTTTAACCATTTTCTTCCCTAATTACTTCAAATTAATAGAAAAGCCAACAAAGAATATATCACAAACCAGAGTAACAAGGATAATATTTATACCTTTTTCTCAACCCAACACACCCCCCAACTTACCATTTTGCATGTTCTCATGCAACAAGAGAGTTTATATGCAAAGGAGTGATATTGAAGGGTGGAGAGGTCTCTTCCCTAGGTCTCAGGAACCCATTCTTACCTTTAAGATCTTCAAAAGAAGCATCTTCCATTTTCTTATGAATTTCATAAATACTTTGATAACCCTCTGGAGGATACCAAATAATGGGGGAAGTGTAACTGTATCCAATCCAGGAAGGCCCTTATTCCATGATCATTTTGGCATATCTCTCTAACCTAAGAGAAGCTACTTGAAAATTCCTGAAACCAAATGGTTCCTTGTTCTTGACTTCATTTGAAGAGACACTTCATCTTAATTTAGCAGCAGAAAGTGATTCTTATTTAATTTCTCCAAAACATTGTAGCCCTGAATGCACAACATGTCTATGAATGGGAGCTAAATATTCCACAACCTTCTCCCTCTTCATGAATGATCTATGTTGCATATTGGTATCAAAGGGTTTAGGAGGTTCCCCTCTAATCCATAGGTCTAGTCCATTCTCTCTTTTCATGAAGACCTTATGTGCTTTGGCCCACCTGAGTTGATTTTTGGCAAAAGACAAAAAGGCCTGAAACTGGATACCCCTGGTGAATGGATTGGGTTTCTCTTCTATGTTTTCTTATAGGATGAAATTGTGAAGATATAGTTCACACAAAAGTATTGTACTCCATCCTCTTGTTCTTTAAAACATGAAACAAAATTATAGACAGTGGTAAACTCAAAATGTGTGCCTTCCCTAATGGATTTTACTTTTAATAACATATAATGTTCTAATAGAAATAGGGCATAATTAGTAGCAGGGGCCCTACAAGCTAATATATCAGAATAAATGGAGAAAACATCTTTTATTTGCTCCAAAGCTCCATCAAGTTGACCTTGTACCTTCTTCACCTTTTCTTTAGCTCTGCTGAGCTCATCAAAGGTTTCATTCTCAGTTGTTGACATGGCTCGGAGTTGTCTGACAACTTTCTGATATTCTGTCATTGTCACCATTTCACTTTGACATTGGGTTAGGGTTTGTTGGGATTGTTCTAGTTTTGCTTCCAACCTTCTAATAATGGCATCTTGTTCAGGGGAATGAAATACTTCTTCATTCTGAAAAACTGTTTCTACTGTTGTTGAAACCTCTGTCTGAGTTTCTATTTCCACTAATTCCAAAGGAGCATGAAATTTTGTTTGTGTTTCAACAGAATTAGTGTGAATTCCCTTCTGGGAAGTGGATTTCTTCCCTGTACTCTGGCCCTCTTAGATTTCTTCTTCTTATGGGATTTGTCAACTTGTTCCAGCTGCTTCTTAAGTTGTCTAATCGTTTCTTTCAATCTACCAACTTTTTTTTAATACCTTTATTTTCTTGACCCTCTTCCTCAATGTCTTGTTTTCATGTTCCGTTTTTTTGATTATGTTATTGTGTTTTTCTATTATTTCTTTTTGTCTAAGGGGAATTTCAAGGTCTTCCCCACCTTGATCAATGGGTAATTGATTCCCTATATCTTCTGGGTGATCTGGTTTCTCTAAAGGATTGTTCTGATCGAACTGAGGTTCTGGTTGTTCTGCTCCCTCAGGAGATGGCATCTCCATATCAAGAAGATCAAGGACAAGGTTTGAGTGAGAAGAAGTTGGAGCTTTGGGTTCTTCTATCATGTCTGTATCTTCATTAAGTGATATCCCTAAATTTCCCAACACTTGGGCCATATGCTCTTCATAACTTCCAAAAAAATCATCCTATTGTCCTACAGGGCTTTCATGTGATGGTTGTTCTATTTGTACAGTTTCCTGAGTGCTTTTAATTTGTGTTGCCTCTTTATCCTTTCTTCTTTTTACAGAGGAGGTTTCAGAAACATAAATTGTTCTCTATCTTTTCCTCTTTGATGTTCCTGCCTTCATGTTATGAGTTTCTACCAACTGAATAATGTTTGTTTCTATTTCAGGTTGGGAATATCTCCCTCTGTCTAGGTTGCCTCAATTCCTTGTGGAGGAATTTCATGGTGGACTCTAGGTTGCTCAATTTGCAGGGGTCTGTCAAGCTCAATTAAGTCCCCCCACATTATTTTCGTATGATTTAAGGCCCTGACTACTATCAATTTTACTAACCCATGATGACTGATTACATTAGCAGGGTCTTTGACTTTTTGGGTTCTTCCAGTGACTTCATGCAGCATGGTATTAAAAATGAATGGTAGATTTATCACTAACCGTTGTTTTAATACTGCCAAAAGCTTCAGGTGGAGAGGTCTTACCACATTGTATCCTTCATCGTATGTGATATATCTTTGCACCATGCCTGCTAGCTCACTCCAGGGTTCGTTAAGAGGAGTGGGGTTGAGGCCTTTTCCTTTCTTGTCAAATTCCTCCCCTAGTTTTGCAAAGGACTCCACATCTTCCTTCAGTGATGTGTGTTTACCAATCCACTTTGTTCCTTTGTTTGGGAGGCCTGTTACCTCAACTATAATGGCATCAATAACTGGTATTTGTATGCCTCAAATTATTGAGACTCCCCCCTGTAAATTTTGGAAGAATTCCAGCGCAACATTTATATCGAATCCCTGCAGTCTGTTAAGGTATTGCATCCACCCTAGACGATGTAGAATTTCCCTTGCTTGGTCAGTTACTTGTAGCAATGTAGGCTCACGATGAATGCTTCAACCACCCATATCTTCTTTAAACAAGTCATCACAACTATCGTTCCCAACTGTAAGCTTAGTTAGACCAGCCTGTGAGAAAATTACTAGAAATGGTAAAAATTACAGAACAACAATGGTATATAGAAATACGAATTTTCCCATTATCTGTAATAATTATGGCTTATCGATAAGCATGTGGAATGTCCACCCCTCTATGAATGAAAAGGTCAACCTCGACCGACGGCATGTGTGAACATAATGATGACGGTTAGTCAAGTGAGGGATAATTATTACGTTGTCGCCGCTGGGAGAATGACCGTTAATAACTTTCAAATAATTTTAATGTTAATCATGAACGATAATCACACCTTTTTTGGAAAGTACAAATTCAAATACCAATATTCAATATGTTAAGGAAGAATATTTTGAGTAGTCTTAATATGTTCACGTTTTATAAATATGCCATGTGCCATAATTTTGTTACTTTCCCTTGTGTTGAATATAGCTGGAATGATAGCCGCTTTTTTTAAGAAATGAAGTCTATGAACAAAAAAAAAAACTTAGTGTATTAAGATAAACTTCAATACCATAGGAAGAGACACTACTGCCAACAGGTGTCCATAGCCTCGACAGGGTTTCCTTTTAACCCATAGATGAGCTAGTATCCTCAATAAATAGTTTGAGTAGTCTTTTCCCAAAAAGGCCACTATCCTGGTTTGGTAGCCAGATAACAATAATGCCACTCACTAGATCGTAACAAAGTGAACAAGTCATCTCGTGATGAGACCTCTTGTCCTTTGACCTAAATGCCAAAGGGCATTGCCCTGGTGTGGTAACCATAGTGGGAATGCCACTTATGTTAGTCTCTTACGATCCTGGTAGGTTGGCTCATGATGAGACCCCCTATCCTTTTTGGGAGAGGGTTATTTTCTTTATTTATATTTATTTATTTTATTATTAATTTTTTTTTAAGGTTTTATTAAGGGAGGGTCATCTACTCCTTAAGAGTGTGGGATGGCATAAGAAGTGTAAGAATGCCAAGTAAAAATGTGCCTTAGACTCCTTATTATGATGTGAAGGCAATTTATCATTCAAGTATATGTATATATAGGGGAAAGAAACGAATTACGATGGTTAAGGATTATTAACAATATTAAGATAATTCGAAAAAAAATCAATCCATAAAAAATTTGATAAGGTATGCTAGATATTCCTCAAAAATAAAATGACAAATCGTTACCATGATGATTAGAAGTGATGTTGTTCAAAATTAGTTAGTGAAGTTCATACCCAAAGGAGTGGCTAAACGTATCAGAAGCACATATTGTTCATGGAAACAAAAATCGTTACTTTCAAAGGAAAGGAACAACAATTGTTTCTTTCGAATGAACAACGCTATCCGAAAAAAGGAATGACAATCACGACAAAGGGGACGACAGTTGTTACATTCGAATGAACGAAACTACCTACAAAGGGAACGACAATCGCAACAAGGGGAACGACAGTTGTTACGTTTGAATGAACGACACTACCCGCAAAGGGAACAACAATCGAAACAAAGGGAAATATAGTTGTTACGTTCAAGGAAGATGACGATGATGTTCAAATTTAACCATCTAATTAAGTAATTGGATACCTCCCGCATAAATTTTTGTTTTAGCTAATCTAGGATTGATTAGTCATCAACTAAATTCATTTAATTTTATGGGTAGGTTTATTCAATGATTGGGGGAATACAATATATTGGATGGTTTATGATGTCATGCATTCATTTTTATTTACTACAGTTACAACCGTGCATTCTTTTAGTGCAGTCGTCTGAATTTTTGTTGCGGAACATGACATATTCATCTCTTGTATAAAACAAAGTTTATATTCAATGGATTTTTCAAAGTAAAACAAGAGAAATTTGACGTTTGAATAAGGAACAAAAAGGAGTGTTAATTATATTACAATCATCCTTTCTAGTTTTTATTCTCCAAAGCTTTTTATAGTGACTTCCCTAGAAAGTTAAAAAAAAAATTAAAATCTCAATCAAATCTTCAAAAAAATATATACAATATGTACAGTTATGGAAAAACATCAATTTCATGGAGCTGGAGCTTCTGGGTTACCTTCCTAGCCAGCAAAAATCTGAATAGTAGGATCATTACTTAATTCTTGGTAAAAGGATTCTTTTGAAAGCAGCTAGTGGTAGAGTCGTAGCCAATGTCCATTTACCAGAAAAGGAGAACTAGAACCATCTATGGTAAATAAAGTGACAGTGCCATTATCATGAACTCCATTGATTTCATACGGTCCCAGCTACCTTGTCTCCAACTTCCTAGGAAAATCCTGAAATCTAGAATCATAGAGAAGCGCCCAATCACATTTCTAGAAGGATTTCTTCTTGATATGCTTGTCGTGCCATCTAGCTCTCTACTTCTGAATAATAGTTGTGCATTGAAGGGAGAATGAGCATGCTTCATCTAACTCATTGAGCTATTGTAAGCGCTGTGTGTGTGCTTTCGTAAGATCCAGTCTAATTTTCTGGTCTATTCTTAGAGTCTTGATCTCAAATTCAATTGGAAAGATAGGCTCTTTGCCAAAGACTAGGTGATAAGGAGAGTAGCCAGTAGTGTTACACCATGTTATGCGATAGGACCATAAGGAATTTGGAAGCTCGACTGCCCAATTTTGATGGTTTTTTGAAACTGTTTTTGTCAAGATTTCCTCCAAGACTTTATTGGTACTCTCCACTTGTCCATTTTCATGTGGGTGGTATCAAGAGGTAAACTTGTGTTTAATGTGATAATTATGTAGAGTGGCCAAGATTTTATGTGTTGTAAATTGGGACCCTCTGTCCGTGATTACTTACCTAGGTAATCTAGAGCATACAAATAGTTCAAAGAGAAATTTAATGGCTTCTTCCTTAGTTGTGTTTGGCAAGGACACTTCTTCTACCCACTTGGTCATATAGTCTGTTTCAACTAGTATATAATATTTTGGTTTGATTTTGGGTTAAAGGGACCAACAAAATCCAGTGCCCATATCTCGAAAGGTTCTGCCACCACTTGTGGTTATAGGGGAATTTCATCATCTTGGCATGGTCGGCCCATCCTCTGACAACTGTCACAGGCTTAGACATACTTCTTTGCATCTTTGAATATTGAGGGCCAATAATAGCCCATCTGTAAAACCTTATGCCTAGTTCTACGGTTAGCAAAATGTCTGCCACAGTGCTCATCATGACATGCCTTCAAGACATCGTGAATTTCATTGTCTCTGATACATCTTTAGAGCTGAAGATCAAACCCTGTGTGGAAAAGATATCCACCAATCTAGGTGAAATGTGCAATGCACTGAACGATTAATTTCCTTTCTCTTGATGACAAGTGTGCTGGTAATTTCCAAGCTGCCAGATAATTCGCCACATCAGCGTACCAAGGCGTCTTAATAGTGACAGTGAACAAGTTTTCATCTGGAAATTGGTCTTCAACTGCAAAGAGTTATCTGTTTTGGGTACAAGAGACAAGAAATTTGCAACAAGATTCTCTCTTCCCAACTGATCCTTAATGGTGATGTTGAATTCCTGCAATAGCAACAACCACCGAGTAATCTGTCCATTAGTAATTGTTTTGTTTTCTAAATATATAATAGTAGAGTGATCAATACACAGAATTACTAGATAGCATGTTATATAGTGGAAAAATTTATTAATAGCATGTATAACAACTAAAAATTCTTTTTATGTTACTGTGTAATTCAGTTCAGTAGGAGTAAGATTTTTGCTAATAAAATAAATAACATAAGGTTTATTTTCTTCTTCCTATCCAAGGACAACGTCTATAGTGATATCTGATGCATCTGAAGAGATGTGAAATGGTAACTTCCAATTCGGTCCTCTCGGCACTAGTGTTGTTGAAACTAACCTTTTAATCTTTGTAAATGCAACATCACACTTATCAAACCACTGAAATTCCACATTACTAGTTAAAGCATGTAAAGGTGCAACTATTCTTGAAAAGTTTTCTATGAATCTACGGTAGTATCCTGCATAGCCAAGGAAACTACGTACCTCGATTTGTGTACGAGGTGTAGGAAAATTAAGGATTACCTCTATTTTTGTTGGGTCTACCCTGATTCCATATGCAGAAACATAGTGTCCTAGTACCACACCTTCAGTCATCATCATATGACATTTCTCATGAATCAAACATAGCCTAGTAGCAATGCACTATTCCAGTACTTTCTCCAGATTTCTTAAATCTTGATCAAAGTCAGTGCCATAAGGGGTAAAATCGTCCATGTAAACTTCAATTCCTTCATTAATTAAATAAAAAAATATGCTTAAAATGGCTCTCTGGAATGAAGTTGGAGCATTACATAATCCAAAGGGCAATACTCGATATGCGAAGGTACCCCAGGGACATGTAAATGTATTTTTATCCTGGTCTTCCAGAGAAATTTGAATCTGATTATAACAGCTAAAGCCATCTAGGAAGGAGAAAAATTGCTTCCCTGCTAGAGTATCAAGGACCTGACCAATAAAAGGAAGGGGGAAATGGTCCTTTTAGGTAGCTTTATTGAGTTCTTTGTAGTCTACATAGATTCACCACTTACCATTCTTTTTAGGGACGATTACTAGTGGAGAGACCGACAAGCTGTCTGAAATAGGATATATGAAATCTACATCCAACAGTTTCTGTAATTCTTCTTTGACAATGTCTCTGAGATGAGGGTTTAATCTTCGTTGGGGCTGTCAGATGGGTTGGGCATCTTTTTCAATATAGATATGATGTGTACATAGTTGTGGATCAATGCCCTTCATGTCGGGATACTCCCAAGCAAAATCCTGTTGGTATTTAGAAAGGATCTGAATCAATTTTTGTTTTTTTTTTCATTCAAATTGGCGTTAATATTCAGAAATCTTCCTGGTGCGATTTCAACTGTAATGTTGTTATGGACAGTAGTAGTGGGAATTTGTTGCTCCATCAATTCTTCCAAAGGATCTCCTTGTGATTCATTATCTAAAACAACGTTTAGCATTTCACATGTTGGGTTGTTAATGAAGTTGTTGATCACATCATCTCCTAGTTGGTTTTTGAGCCCAAGAGCTTCTTCTAGTGTGAGAGGAGATTATAGGTTTTCTTCTGGATATCTAGGTGGTTGCAACTACTGATGTATGACATGCAGACTTGGTTTAGCTGGAGGATACAAGATAAGGATTTTTTATAACACTTCCTCTAGCAATTGTCATGTTTCCTGTGCGACATTTTATGTATGCATCTGTCATTTCTAGCCACGGTCTTCCCAATATTAACGGGTGTCCATCTAGTCTACTTCTTGGGTTGATAACTAGGAAATCAGCTAGGTACTCCCAAGAGTCGACCGAGATTGCTATGTCTTGTAATTTTCTGATTGGTTTAACCACCAATCTGTCAGCCAGTTCTAACATAGTTGAAGTAGGTTCGAAGGAGGTGATACCCAGGACATTACAGGTCTCAGTGGTCAGAATATTGATGGTTGCCCCCAAATCCACCAGTGTATTTGGAAAAAAACAACCCTGTATATGAACCATTACCATGATATTCCCTGGGTCTGTGTACTTGACTGGCTCTTGTTTTCCTAGAATAATATCGGACAACGTTCCTACCACGTGAACAATTGAGGGATTCTTAGCTTTCCTTCCGGGATTCTTCCCACATAATTCTTTAATTGTTTTTGCATAAATAGGAATATATTGTAAATCTTGTAGGAGTGGAATTTTAACACATAGATTCTTTAGTTCCCCGACGATATCAAAGTTAGGATATACAGTTGATTGTTCTATTAGTAGCCTCTCAGGAAATGGGGGAGGAGAAATTATGTCTTTATCGGGATTTTGTTGCTCGAATGTGTTTTCCCCTTGTTATGTTTCTTCTGTTATGACCACAGTAGATGGTTTTATTGTTGGTTGTCTATCATTCTCATTCTCATGTTCTTGATGAATGTCACTTTCCTCCAGAGAAATTACACACCCTGATATCAACTGAAGTTCGTTGCACCCTACAGAGTTTGTTTCACCCTCCAAACTCTCGACAATTTTCACGAGTTGGATTGGTCTGTTGTTAGGATTTGGGTTGGTTTGAGTTGTTAATTGAGGGCACATTTGAGGTTGGGAATTTTGGGGCAATTGAAGTGGAGCTTGTAAAGTGGGTTGAGCTTGAGGATCCATTCACATGGGTTGATTGGTCAGTCCCATGGGGTGCTGCCAATTTTGAGTCCAATTAGGGGCTTGGGCAGTTGTGCTAGTCCACTGTGAATGATAGGGGTTATTATTTGAATTTGCTAAAATGGGGTAGAGTATTGCGAGTTAGTCCAAGTAGGACTAGCAACAGGTTGGTTTGGCCAAGGTGCAATAGGATATTGTTGGGACTGCCAGGTCGGGTTAACAAATGGTTGGCCTTGCAATGTGTTTCCAGAATTATGATGTTGATTATATTCTCCAGAAAATAAAGAAGAAGGATCTTGTAGCATACTTGGGGACAAGTCTTCCATTAGCGATGTTGAGCCATCAGATATACCGGTTTTGTTTCCTCTTATGCTTCTTTAAAGACAACTTTTAGTCCTGGGAGTGATGGAAATTACTCTGTCATATGGTCTTTGGCACAGATGGCACAGGTCCGAACCACGTCCAAGGGACACTCCCTTGAACCATGTTTCTGCCTGCACCGTGGGAAAAATATAGCCAATGACTATTCTGCTTCCGCTTGTTTCTGTTTAACCTGCAGAACGTCCAATTGTGTAGTAAGAGTACCCAAAATGTCAGTTTTAAAATTTTCTAAAAGATTACCAATTTTTTCTCGGGTGACACTCTTGCTAGTAATGTTGTTATTTCTGGTGATGGGGGCTTGTATTCCTGATCTAGTTCATGTACTACTGTGCGAACACCTAATACACAATTGGATAATTTCATCATATGTTTCTTGATAAATATCTCCTTTTCCCATCAAATTCAATGTTTCTACCCATTCATCCTTCATACCTTTTATTAGAGTGGCTTTAAGTACCTCACCTGGTAGTGTACCATAAGGTGATATCTGCAAGTTATATTGAAACCTTTCAACATATTCTTCTAGTGTTTCATTTTCTTTTGTAGTCATTTTAAAGATTTCATCCTTTAAATCCCTGGTTCTACAGTGGTCTTGATATTTCGTAAGGAAGGCTTGTTTCATTTCATCCCATGAATTTATAGTTCCTCCCCCTAGTCCCATAAACCATTGTAAAGCTACTCCTTTCAAAGTGGAAGGAAATCGCTTTAGTTTCTAAGGTTCAGAGGTATAGTCATAGCCTCTACACAGAACATCAAACTCGAATAAGAATGCGTTAGGATCCTCTGAGATCAATCCATTGAAGGTTGTAAGATTCTGTAGTGGAATGGATTTCATTGGGGCATTAGAAACCGGATCAACTATAGGATATTCCAAAGTGGAAGTCTGAGGTCGTGACTGATTTTGCTGTGCCATTTGGTCGAAAATGTCTCAATAACCTTCAGGGATTTCTTGGTATGGGTTTTCTATTCGGGGTGGTTGATTACTTCGTCCTTTAGGAGATTTGATCGCGCTACATATGTATGGGATTTCAGGTGTTCCTTCTCCTACCAAAATCACAGGGGATCCAGGTTCAGGTGGTGGTGGGTTTTCCTCAACAATTCCACTGGTCTCCCCTTCTCCTTCTCTCAAATTACAAGAATTTCCCTTGCCTAAAGGACTAAAAAGTGGAGTATGTGTATTTTGGAAACTTTGTTCAGTTCCTTCAGTTCCGCTATGAACCTCAACATGAGTTGCATTTGGTGAATTTGTTTCTTTAGGGACTCAGGTAGAACCTTTTCGAGGTCCAAACAAGGCTTGAGATTCAACTTTTTAGATAATTTCGTCTATGAAAGTGCTCCTTCCAGGGAGCACTGAGCCCTGGGATTTTGTAGTTTTTGGTAAGGTTTTTTGTTTTTCAGGTTATTTCTTCTTAGTCATACACACTGGCACAAATTCTATGCACCTATGTAACCTCTATGCATCAACTAAAGGTGGGTGTTGGCACAAGCATTTTACTTGTTTCCTACGTAGGCTCTTACCTTCCATTTTCAATACCTCATCCTCAAGGGATGCAACCTATACTATCTTTGACATTCTCCCCAGCAACGACACCAAAATGTTGAGTTCTAAATATGTCCTAAAAACAACCATAGACTGACATTAATTTATCAATTGAGGATTTGTCTTTTCTTTCAAGAGTGTCAGAAAAGTTTATGTAGATAGTCATAGAGGTTTAAATCATGTAGATAATTCAATTACAACAAATTTGAGTCTATCTAAATTACTGCAATAATCAATTTATTCACACATTGACTAAAAACTTTGAAACTAATAACTCAATCAACAGAAATACATTCTGAGCAATAACACACCATGAATCAAAGAATCAATCACTTTATTGAATTCATTCATCTATCTAAGAAACAACCATTTAGTCTACAAAAAACTTAATGAATCAATCTCTCAATGATTAATTAATCTATTGGAAAGGAACACCAATCTACTGAATAAGAAGGGACAACAAATGCGAATTAAACGAAAGGAACAACAAATGCGAATTTTATAAAAGGAACAACAAATGTGAATTAAACAAAAGGAACAACAAATGAAAATTTGATAAAAGGAACAACAAATGAAAATTTAAACGAAAGGAATTCACAAGCGATAAATTAACAACAAATGGAAATGGAACAACGATCAATAATCTCCAAATGGAACATCTACTCTCTACAAATGGAACGACATAACAAATTCATAAAATAATCAACACATTAACGAGTCTATCTTAACTTTTTAAAGGAAATATCAAATCACAGAACTATAATAGAATTGATAATATTACAGATGAGACAGTAGCTCTTGTCGATTGGGCCCACGGTCTTCAGAAGATACTACTACAAAAAACTCAGTACACAGAAATGATCAAAACGCTTGAAGCTTCCATTAATTCCATAACTGATAGGTCATTTACAATGGTATTGTTGTACAAAGTATCAACAATTTAAGAGATTTGAATTCTTGGGTATCTCTCTATCTCTCACTATTCTTTATAAATTACAATGAGATAAGTAAATTAAGTTATCCTGAGGATCGAGAGATCCTTAGGATTTCTTTTACTATTTATGAAGATTGCAAGATAAAAAGTCAATCTTCCTTTGAACTATTTTGTGCCTTATTTCTTCGATCTTCAATGGCCTGTGCATCTTCATGATCTTGTTAATTATCTTTAGTTAACAACAATTATCCATTTCTACATAAAATCAAACAATTCAAACCAAAGTTCATAAAATATATAATATCATTCAATATTATTTCCTAAAGGCTTTTTAACCATTTTCTTCCCTAATTACTTCAAATTAATAGAAAAGTCAACAAAGAATATATCACAAACCAGAGTAACAAGGAGAATCTTTATACCTTTTTCTCAACCCAACACCTGGGTGGGGTACAACTTAGAGGAAGATTTCCCTTTCCTAATAGCTCATCCCAGACTTAAATCATCTTGGTTTTTTCTGCCCCATTCAATATCACTTTTTTATCTATCAACGTTTCAGTCACTATGAGAAATAACATATGTGAATGTTGTGGCGAGAATTCCAGGTTACAAACAATAAAATTGGAAGAGAAACACCTGATGTGAAGGGTTTCTTTTTTGTCTTGAAAGTTTCCCTATGTAAGGTCATGTATGATAATGGATCTATGAAACTTTGAGTTATTGATGCTAACAAAAATCCTATCATGGCCAACGACCATTGATCAAAGCTCTATAGGAAGACATTATCAAGAGAACCATTCATCATAAATCTCATAATCTAGCCTAAGATAGAGGTATTTGTTGGGATGGATCAATCACCTGCAACTATAGAGACTTGATTTTCCTGTGATAAAAATAAAACTAAAAAAATGAATGTGTGTGTGTGTGTGCATTTTTCAAATATATAGCCACTAGCTTATGCATGTAAAAGCTCCAAAGGACAAATTTTAGCCATGTACTTCTTCATGTTTTCAATACATTTTGCAACTTCAACTTATTTCTAAACTCTACTATAGATCTTGTGTTGTACCTCTTTACTTTGCAAAACATAGTTCCCTTTAGCTACAAAAGAAACTTATCCGTACCAATAATTGTTCCCTCGACTATATAAGTAGGATATTCATGTTCTATGCCTATTCTCCTACTATAGAAGTTTGTTCCTAATGATGCATACACCTTGCTACAAAACCTACCCTCAAGCACTCATTGCATGAATCATCTCCATCGTTTGATCACCGGGTAAGTTTAGGTAAATTCTTTTCCAACTACCTTACTCTATTGAAGTTTATTTTTATCTATGTTTTGTTTTGGATATATTTTCCTGACACTTGCTCAAGATGGGATTTTTTTTTTATTAGGGGAGGGGTAGCATATTGTAGTGCCATCTTTTTCTTTGAATTTATTAACTAATATGATGTTATTATTTGAGGGAATTATGGTTACAAGAATGACCTAGTTGGTTGAAAGATACATTTATGGATGATGTGATCTAGACCTTTGATCTAATTTGATATGATTATTTCTTGGCATGAACATATATTTGTTATGGTGTGTGCTTTTATGTTCTTGTGATTCTATGGAATATCAAAAAAGAACATATGTTTACATGATGAAATCTATTATGTTATATGATGTTATTGATGGTTTATCAAGTAGGACAAGAACAACCACAGGCACATATGGAATTCAGATTGATTCAGGATATGTGGACCCGTGATGAGGTCCAGTTATGTATGATTGACATATATGCCATTTCTTATTTTTTATTCATTATCACTGGACATTTCTTTTTCATATGTTTTCTCTAGATGTGTGCAAACACAATGAAACATTTACCGAATAATCCTACACATGGGAAAAGGTTTGTATGATGAAATGTGACATGAGTATCATTAGGGAGAGGAGGTGTAGGTCAATTATTCCTACCTACTAGCATCCTTTCCATGTAATGGGTTGAAAAACATATGTTTTAATGTTTTTTCTTGGAGGTTACATGTTGTCACAAGGGTAGGCTATGGATTCGGCCACTTATAAGGTCTTGTTGAGGGGCATGCAATAAGGTTTCCATCATTATTCCTCAGTGACCATTAGTCTCTCACTAGTGGTGAATGAGTTAGTTAAGTCCCAACCATGGAACCATCCCCCACCATTAAAAAAGGATACTTGAAGGGAATATGTACTTGAATATCATGGGGGGACATGAAACACTTGGTATCATGCACTTGAAGAGTTTTAAAGGTTATATATAGCTCTAGGGATCTAGGGATCATCTAAGAGTAAAAATAGTAGGGGTTGGGATGTGATGAATAATCTATATTTTTCATTTTAAATAAAGAATTACTTATGCATGGAGTGACACATGGTAGGTTGAATAATAAGCATGTAGTAATTAATATAATTAGTATTTTTCATGAGATTCAATATAGAATGAGATTCAAGCGCTATATAAGAAAGGAGGATTGGTCTTGAGAGTTCACCTTTTGCACCTTAACATTGGATGGAAGTCATAATGATGAAATGTTTCTTGGTGAGATGGTGTTGAGTTTGGTCTCAATATTGTGTATGTACTTGGGAGTTGGAGACCTAATATTCTATATAGGAGCCACACAATATGAATGCTATTTTTTATTATCTTCTCATACAATTGTTGTAGCTCGAGGGTCCATGGGGAACAAGAGTACCCATTTTGGAGTTGGTAGGGTGGTCAACTAGTAAGTAAATTGTATGTTTGGAAAAGGAGAATTGGAGCAATATTGGAACTAAAGAATCATCAAGGGAGGATCTTCTACAACCTTTTGTAAATAGGTATGTTAGTTTGAAATGTGTAGAAGTATTTTAATTATTGCAAATTTGGAAAAAGTTGAATAGCGTTTGAAATTTCTGAAAATTTACAAAGGGGTTAGCATATGTTTGAAGAGGTGAATTTATTTATTAGAACCCTTAGAATAAGCTTCAAGACCATCCTAACCTCTGTAGAAAATCCCACGGTGAATGATTTCTTAAGAAAAATTCTAGAAAGAAAATTGTGAATTATTTTTCAATACAAATAGAGGTGATCGTGCCCCATATAAGCCACATATGTGGTTGACCACTATTTAGCCTTATAAAACTTGTGGTTGCATCTATATGAGAGCCAATTTCGTTTAGGAAAACTGCAATTGCATCTTGTATATGTGTATTTGATTTTTTCGAGGAAAATGACTTGGATTTTTCTGGATGTTATCTTCTACTTCAGAAGGGAATAATGGGATATGATTTAGAGTGTTGGTATCTTTATCTAAAATATTTTTCGGATATATTTTGACTAATTTGATTGTCTCTATCTGAATTTAAGAGAGTTTATCTTGATTCCAATCTAGTAGGATGATTACTTTGCATTGTTGAAACTTGAGCTTTCTGAACTGCAATACTTATAATCTTAAGACTGGATTAACTGTAATCCTTCTCCAATCTAAGAAAAAAAGAAGAAGAATTTACATGGTTCCATCCATATAGAAAGAGAATTCAAAGAGACTTATGTGTGCATCTAAGCTTTGACT
>JASDQU010244201.1:87465-104919 GCA_032191745.1 Picea mariana | reverse complement strand
GATATTACTCTCTTTCATGATTTGGTGGGATCATCCTAACCTCCTCACCTTATCCTCTTCAACTTATAAAAGAAGAGGAGTTCTCATGGAAAAAGTTAGCTTTTGATATTAGCTTTTAGCCTTTGGGATTAGCTTGGATTGGATTGAGCTTTGGAGATTGTTAGCTTGGCTAGACGAGCCACTTTGTCAAGATAGATTGTGAATATTATCAAATCAATAATCTCATAATTTATGGAGTGGAAGTGTGTGGGGAACGAAGGATAGTTGGAAGGGACCTTAAGACATCAAGTCCATGCTTGTAATCTCTCTTTCACATTTAATATGCTACAGTAATATAATTCTTTCCTATAAAGCTTGTTGTGCTTTATTGTATGATTCCTTGATCACATACATAGGTTTATATTGAGTTTATGCTATTACTATCACTTTGGTTGTTTGCGTTCTTTTGTAGGATCATCATTGTATGAGGGTTGGAACGGATCTAGGATGGCGATGGAGAGAGAAAGTGACGTTTAAACAGTATTTCCCCTATCTCTCTTTAGTTAGTAAATTAAATATCTAAAACTTAAGGAAAGCGTCATGTTCTAGTGTGTTTTGTTCTAGATCTAGGTGGATCTAGGGAGATCAGCAAGTGTCTATACCTACCGATTTATCCAATAAAAGGGGTGTAGGATAAAGATGTCTACAACTGAGGGGAATATCAAGTAGATCTACTACCAGAACAATACAACATTCATATATCACTTATCAGCTTAGATCTACTCCACACAACTATCTATCAGATCTAATACAACAATGCAATAACAATATATCAAAAGGAAAAGAACATAACCTCAATCACACATACGACATAAGATATATGTGGTTCACCCTCTCTCTAGGTCTACGTCCACATAACTGTGCTTATAATATATTAAGATGAAGCATACAGTTCTTGTCTGCACTCTCAACTATCATATCTTCTCTCTTCTTTCTCTCTATCTCTCCCCTCTTTGTGCACCCAGCTGCAAGATTGATCTTCGTACCCAAATGTAGATCTTACAATATGGAAGGTTCTGTTACTCAACACTTCTATCTCTCTCAATATTACTCACTTGATTAGACAACAACAATCATAACACCAACAATAATAACAACAATGACAACAACCCATCCCAGGTCCTCTTGACCTCTATTTATACATTAAAATCATTCACAAATAGACTTAGGCTGAGACCTAGGTGTCAAAACCCTAGATACCCAAACCCTAGGTGTCTAAAACCCTAGGTCAACTTGACCCACATTTTCATGGCTTTGCCAACCTGTCTTTCCTTCCTTTTTGCACGGTGCTACAAAGCATCCAACGGTGGCGTTTTCCTCTTGCTTAGTTTTCCATGATCCTTATTCCTTTCTAATCTGTCATCTTTGACCTCCTCGTCCATCAGCTTGCTTCCTTTTACTTCAATCCATATTTTCTACTCCTTTTCTCACTTTGACCTGGTAATAGTCACGGTGTCTTCCACGCAGTTTGTATTTTTCCTTTTCTTCCTTGTTATTTTCTAACTTTCATAACCAAGGGCCAAAAGGCCCCCAACATTCACATGTGACTTGTATTGAGGCACTTTAGATCTAAACTTTCTATTTTACCTCAAATTCGGACTGCACAATGTAGCCTTTGCTTTATGCTCTAGGCCTCCTCTCCTTCCTTGTGCAGATTGTCTTTTATGTGTCTGGTACCCAGTTTCAACTGCACCTGGTACCTAGACCCTTTTCCTCAAGCTCTTACTGAGAGTTGTGAGGTATATGGTTTTCATAATACACCTTCAGTCGGCTCCCATTCACTAATCCTTCCTTCCATTCTCCCTTCAAAGTCTTCAACTGTGCAACTCCTCCTTTTGTAACATAGGCGACCTCATATGGCCCGAGTCAATGTGCTCTGAACTTTCCAGGATATTTGATGAATTTATTGTCATATACCAATACCATATCACCTTGCTTAAATTCCTTCTTCTTAATGTTTATGTCATGGTATGCCCTCTTTCTTTCTTTCTGTACATGTTGATGAAATATTGCAACAAATCTGTCTTCCTCCAATTTGACCATCTATGCAAGCCTTTCTCGAACAACGCTAGTGTCATCCATATCTGTAAAGGAAAAAATTCTTAGGCTTGGTACAAAATATTCCATTGGGACAACGACTTTGAGGACATATACCAACTAAAAATGGCTCTGCATTCTTAGCTTCTTGCAAGTGGTTCTATACGCCCATAGTACTGTTGGTACTCTTAAATCCTAGTCATCCCTGTTCACACTATAGATCTTTGTCAATGATGTCTCCAATATCTTATTGAATTCTTCCACTGTCCCATTTTCTTGTGGATGGTAAGGCATTCTATTCTGATGGTGGACTGCAAATTCCTCAGTCAGGGATTCAACATTTTTATTTATGAAATGATTTCCTTGATCACTCATAAGGATCTTTAGGCATCCAAACCATGTTATGATGTAATCAAATATGAAGCGTGCAACTGTAGTTTCACTATAGTCCTTAAATTCTCTTACTCAGGCCCATCTGGTCAAATATTATGTCGCAGTAATGATGTACCTTGCTCCTGTGCGCTTGCCTAGTGGGTTTATAGGTCCCACGAAGTCAATGGCCCATTTCTCAAATGCTTGTAGGGTCAGCTGTGGTGCTAATGGAATTTCATCTCTTCTGGATGGTTTCCCAACTCTTTGGCATACATCGTAGGCTCTGTAATAGTCTTTAGCATCTTTGTGTAAGGTAGGCCACCAAAGTCCAACTCTAAGAACCTTTTGTGTAGTTGTTTTCCCTGCGTAGTGTCCTCCTGCAATGCCTTCATGAGCCTCTGTGAGAATCAATGGTTTCTCTGCCTCCATAACACACCTTCTCAATATCTCATTAGGTCCCATTTTGTATAGTTGTCCATCTATAAGTGAGAAGTTTGCAATGCTTACTACTAGTTGTTTCTTCTGGGGAATTGTATATTCACTCAGTGCCATTCCTGTTGACAAGAACTGGACTATCTCTGCCAAGTGGTCATCAATATTTCTAATGACCAATAACTATGCATCCAACAATGTATCCTCCAAACTAGTGGGTTCTTCTCTATGTTCTAACATCGACAAGTGGTCAGGACCTTTGTTCATTCTTCCCGGTTTAACTACGATCTCAAAGTCATATCCCTGAAATAATGGAAGCCATATCCATATTATCCCCCCCAAAACTAACTTGTTGACTAGGTATTTCAGCACTAAATGATTAGTAAACATTTTAATGTGTCCTCCCAACAAGTAGTGGCAAAATTTCTGTGGTGCATACACCATGGCTAACCCTTCTCTCTCAGTGGTGGTGTAGTTTATCTCTGTTGTTGATAGATTCCTACAAGAAAAAGATAACGGATGGTCAATATATCCTTCCCCAGGTTGTTCTATCACTACTCCTAAGGCAATGGAAGATGCATTGACATGCACATGAAAGTCCTTGCTCCAATCTGGGAAAACCAAAATAGGCGCAATAACCATTTTCTGTTTCAGTGTGTCGAAGCTCTGTTGGCATTATTTTGTCCAATTGAACTGATAGTCTTTCTTCAAAAGATTCTCCATGGGTGTTTTAATATGGGTGTATCCTTTAATGAACTTCTTGTAATATCTAGTATGTCCCAACGCAGTGCATAGTTGTTTGATTGATGTAGGCGGTGGCGGATCAATTATAATGGCAATTTTAGATGGGTTTACCGGTAATCCTTGCTTTCATACAATATGAGCTAACAACACTCCAAATGGTGAGAAGAAGATGCACTTCTTTAGATTCAAGGAAATTTGACACTACCTACATTTTTCCAACATTATCCTTAGACATTCAATATGATTTTTCAATAAACTAAAAACAATCCAATCATCAAAATATGCTTCTAGAAATTTATGCAGAAACTCTTTGAATGCTTCGACCACCACCCTGGAAAATATGGCTAGGGCATTCTTCAATCCAAATGGAATCATTGTATATTGGTAGGATCCCCATTCTCTTGCAAATGTGGTCATATGGCGATCTTCCTTGGCAATCCGGATCTGATGGTATCCTGAAAATCCATCTGTAAAAGAATATACCTCCTGACCTCCCACATCATCTAACACTTCGTTAGTGAATGGTGTAGGGAAAGGGTCATGCAAATATGCATCATTCAGTTTCCTAATATCTATGCAGATCATGATCTCTCTTGTCTTCTTGTCTTGTACCACCATAGGGATAATCCATTATGACTCAACAGGTTCTATAATTCCCACTTCCAACATTCTGTTGAGCTCAATATTTTCTTGTTTCCTTATATTTAGGGTTCAATCTGTAGGGTCTATGTTTGACTGGTATTTCATCTAGTTTCAGAGGGATCCTCATATCTCCCATAGGCCCTTTAATTACCTTCATATCAGTAAACTTGGTCCGAAACAAGTCTTGATATTCATGCAGCAACTCTATGATTTTGTCAAGAGTAGCAACATCCCAGTAATCTCCAACATTTGCAAGATTCGGTGTCTTCTCTGTTCCAATGTTGACCTTCTTAATCTTGATTGTATGTCTAATGAATGGTAGCTCAGCTTCTGGTCCTTCCACATCTCTTTGGCCTTTTGTTTCTGCGATGTTCACCTTCCTAGGA
Source organism: Picea mariana (assembly GCA_032191745.1). Classification (NCBI taxonomy): domain Eukaryota; kingdom Viridiplantae; phylum Streptophyta; class Pinopsida; order Pinales; family Pinaceae; genus Picea; species Picea mariana. Next base: position 100,267 of record JASDQU010244201.1, on the reverse strand, counting down.
TCATAGTCTTCATCAGCATTGATGTTGTAACAACCTAGCAGTTTATGTAGAGGTGCAATCCATTCATCCTCTTCTTGTTCTAAAGGGGTGGTAGAGGCCTCCTCAAATACTCTCTATATTAAAATATATAATTCTTGATCTACTGAGGATATTGACTGTCAAATAAGAAGGTGGTTACAAAGTTCTGAGTCATACCTTCCCAATTTGCAGTGATGAGGTGTAGCTCTACTTGGAGGTACCAGTTGATAGGGGTTATGTCTAGTGTGTTAATGAACTTGTGCACCCACTGATATTGAGGAATGGTTCTCCAAGATTCCTCACAACTGCGCACATGGTCCTTTGGGCAGCTTCAACTTGTGTACCAAACTTTTCAGCCTTCTACTTGTGCAAATAACCACGTGATCATTAGGGTACGACATTGTACCCATTCCATAATGTTATTTTGTGTGTTCCCCACCATCTCGCTGGTGTTTCTTTCAAGGCCTCATCTATTTCCATCAATCTCTTTTGTGCCGGTACACTCGCTTCAAATTATGACAAGAAGGTCTCTAAAGGATTCAAACCATCAAAGGTGGGCAAGTTACTTACTATTGTGTCGATCGAGCGAAAAAATCTGGTTAATCTATCACATCTCCTTGTAAATACTTCATACATTTTGTTCTGCCAATTCTCTAGTTCTTCTTTTGAATCTGATGAACATGCATTGTCACTTCGCCAGCTTAGGTTTCCATTGGCCGTAGGATTGATGTAATCCTATTGTCTGGTTGTTAGTTTGTATATGTTTTATAGTTCATATGCGTGGTCTTATTCTCTGATGGGTTTTGTGTATCATTGACCTTCATCTAGATCTAAAGGTGCAATGACCCTAAGGCAATCTCTTTCAAACTTCATACATATTTTCTCTAAATCAACCAGAGTGGAATTATTGAAAGCCCAGTCAATTCCTAACAGTAGAGGGTAAGGGAAGCTATCATCAAGTATCTCAATTACCTCAAAATTTGCAAATGTTCTTACTCCATCATTGTCCACAGGTACATACTCCAATATTCCAAAGTGGCTTACTGCCTGTTGATTAGCCATCCTAATCTTGATAGGGGAATAGATAAAATTTAGTTTTCCCATCAGTTCCCAGGTTTCCTTCGTCATGAAATTGACCTCTGAACCTAAGTCGAGGACGACATAGTCTATATCATATTCTCCTATCTGAGCATTCAAGTGTAGTTCCTTATTTTTCCTTCTCTTCTTGGATAGTTGATGTACTACTTTATTCATTAAAGGATCTATCCTTCCTATCTCATATTGTCTGATTAAACTTTGTATCTCTTGTACAACGCTCTCGTCCTCAATCAACTTAATACAAGTATGTAAAAATTCCATGATATTGCTTACCTCTTGTCCTTGTTTTGGTGAAGTAGATGGATCAAATTCCAAAGGCATTCCATATTATCTTACTTATGGTCGTGTCTTTGATGAAGAACCTTGGTCTTCTTTGAACTCTTTTCTTGCCTCCTCAAATATTTGTCTTTCTTTCTTTGCATCAAAGGTTTGGGTCTTCTCTATAGCTTTCTTGACTCCTGAGTCTTTTGTAGTCTTTCCTTGTGTTAGTTTGTCTTCTCCTATAACAATGCCTCCTCTAGTTATAACATTGAATATAGGGTCTTCTCCATGAGGTTCAACATATATCAATTGCACTTGTAGGTTCTGCTAAGGTCCTCATTTCTCTTGAAGTTTATCCAACAATGATGGACATTCCTCGATGACATGCTCAAAAGAGTTGTAGTAACTGCAAGTGGTGCAAGGGTTATGACAATCCCTTGCTAAGTGTCATGTTTCTGCATAGTTGTAACAAATGATCTATCCTTAGCCTCAACCCATACCTCCTCCTCTTCCTCATCCTCTGAATCCATTGCAAGGGTTAAAGTTTCCTCTCCCAGGGGAGTTATACTGCGTAGTGTTTCCTTCTTGCTATACTTTGCCTTGAATTTTGTATATTTTTCTTGACCTTTCATGCATGATGACATAAGCCCTACAATCCATATAATCATACCCCATGGACTTAAAGAATGTGCAATAAATTTTTTTAGGTGTCTAAACATATTTTTGCATGTAATAACACTCACCAAGGCGATGTCTATTTCTCCATACCTCGCACCAGGGTAGGGTGACTTGTTTCAAAGTACTAGGAGCTCCAAAGGCCAAGTATTCATGAAATACCTCGCACCTAAACATTTGTATATTTTTCTTGACCTTTCATGCATGATGACATAAGCTCTACAATCTATATAATCATGCCCCATGGACTTAAAGAATGTGCAATAAAAATTTGTAAGTGTCTAAACATATTTTTGCATGTAATAACACTCACCAGGGTGATGTCTATTTCTCCATACCTCGCACCAGGGTAGGGTGACTTGTTTCAAAGTACTAGGAGCTCCAAAGGCCAACTATTCATGAAATAGTGGACAATGTTCCTTGTCATGGCCTTTTGATCTGCATATGACACACCATATGTATTCTCTTTTATCTTTTCCTTTGACTTTCTTCATATCTTCGACCTACAGAGACAAACTAGTTAGCTGACTCAGGATTTGACTCATACCTGAGATGGATTCTCCCATAAAGGCTGATTCTAAATTCATGGCGATCTCCATTGCCTCATCCTGCGAAGCAATATTCTATTGCATCAGAGGAACTCTGATGTGTGGTAAGAGGGAAGCAATAAACCATTCTTTGTTCTAGTCATCTGGGATCTAAAAAGTCAATCAACCTGTTAAGGTCTTGAATCTCTGATTGAATTCCCAAATAGGTTTGGCTACTTTTTTCTTGATCTCTTTCATCTATGTAATACATTGTGACTTTGACTTGGGTTTCTTGAACTCTACAATCAACACATTCTTGATATCATTCAGTGTCTTAGGTTGTGCAATTCATTGGACAAGATTCATGGACCATCTCAGTGTGCGATCCCTTAGGGTAGTACTAAACTGAGTTCTTTTAGTAGCTTCATCAGTGAAATTCTTAATATTCCATATGGATTCACATGCAAACCAGTGTTGATTAGGGCCTTCAAACCCATATCCCCTAAAAATAGGGAGCCTCATCTCGCCTCCCATAGATCTTCCTAGAGTTCCCGACTGAGTATGTGGTGGGCTACTAGTGATAGTTCTCTGAACACTCTAGTGGCTTGGATTACTCTGATTTCCTAATGCTACTAAATCAACATGAGGGATAATAATACTTACTTTAGTAGTATGTGCAGTTCCTGAACTTTCTAGCTCTTCCCAGCGAGGCTTTTCATCTTTCCCTTCCTCTGCCCTAGCGGGTTCTGAATGCTCTTCATCTATCGGATCTGCATCTTCTCCACTGTAGAAACCCCCATCTCCATAATTATGCAAAAATAGGTGCACAAGATGAACTTCTCTGAATTCTCTCCCACTACATGTATGTATAAACTTTGTGTTGTTGTCACTGTCCGAATTTTTGAACATTATCTTTTTCAAATCCGAACAATCTATTATATCTTGAAGATGTTCATCTCATGCAATAACATCTTGATCCTCAACCTCAAAAATTGTAAAAAGTTTAATCTAGCTCCCTTGAAGAAATATCTCTCAGCTTGGCTATATGACTCTACTTTGTCAACAACAAACTCGGTGATGTACCCTCCAATGGTGCTATCAAACCAGTGATTTACTACTATTGAAACAACGTTATCAACTCTCTTGACCTTCTTGATCGACGTTGACGTCCAAACCACAGGAGGTCTAGATCTAATCTCAAACTGGGTATCTTCTAACCTAGCTAACCACTCATATAGATCCTGATGGATTCCTCCAAAGAAAATCTCATGTATATCACTAAAGATATATCTTCCTAACCAATCCTTTGTACTAAGATTAAGGTTCTTGTTCTGGGCATCAATGAAGTCCTTTTCTTGATTTTCTATCCAGTTTTGAATTTATGTCTTTGATGGAAACCACCTTGACATTCCCTCAAGAAGATTCTTGTCACGACAACGAAACCATTTTTTGGCACAGGGGCAGACCCGGGGTTCATCTCCAAGAGCGCACCAGCAAACCCTAACTACTGGCCCTTTCGGAAACACTTGTGAAGTAGATGCAGTCTCACCTAAAGAAGCTATGGGGGGGTTGCAGGAAAGAGATGTCTACAACCATGGGGAATATCAAGTGGATATACTACCATAACAATACAACATTCATATATCACTTATCATCTTAGATATAATCCACACAACTATCTATCATATCTAATACAGTAATCCAATAGAAGTATAGAAAAGAACATAACATCAATCACACATACGAAACAGGATATATGTGGTTCACCCTCTCTCTAGGGCTACATTCATATAACTATTCTTATAATATATTATGATGATGCATACAGTTGTTTTCTGTGATCTCAGCTAGCACATATTCTCTCTTCTTTCTCTCTATCTCTCCCCTCCCTGCGCACCCAATTGTAGGGTTGATATTCACACCCAGCTGGAGATATTACAATACGGAAGGCTCTCTTACTCAACACTTATCTCTCTCTCAATATTACTCACTTGATCACACAACAACAATCATAACACCAACAATAATAACAACAGTGACAACAACCCATCCTAGGTCCTCTTGACCTCTATTTATACATTACAATCATTCACCGATAGCCTTAGGTCGATACCTAGGTCTCAAAACCCTAGATACCAAAACCCTAGGTGTCTAAAACCCTAGGTCAACTTGACCCACATTTTCAGGGCTTTTCTAGCCTCTCTTTCCTTCCTTTTCACACGATGCTCCAAAGCATCCAACGATGGCTTTTTTCGCTTGCTGAGTTGTCCACAATCCTTCTTCCTTTCTGATCTTCCATCCTTGATCTCCTCGTCCATCGACTTGCTTCCTTTTACTTTGCTTTGTATTTTATTCTCTTTTTCTCACTTCGACCGAATAACAGTCACTGTGTCTTCTGCGCAGTTCATATTTTTCCTTTTCTTCCTTTCTCTTCGCTAACTTTCATAATGAAGGTCCAACAGAAACTCCTGAAGCCCGAATTTCCAAAGAGAATTTGGACCATTCGTCGGTTACAACATGTGGCAACAGATCATTCAATTCATAGATTTTCCTCCAGGAGATATCCAAGAACAAAATTTGAAATTACTGAAGCCCAAAATTTTGAAGTGAATCTGGACCGTTGATCTCAAATCAACAAGAATCATTGATCCCCGCAATAGGTAAATATCACCCGGATCACATATCATAATCATATCGATGACCACACTTCATTGAAGGGATGTAAACTACCCAAATGTTAATTTTCTAGAGCGGTCCTGCAATTGGAACCATGGTATTGTTGGAAGGGTATGTGGCATCTTGTGGGCGATTGTGGGGCGAAAAGTGGTGTGGACCCAAACCACCCTCAACAACTTCCGCAATCACGTGCTTAAATGACATAAGGTCACTGCATCACCTCCACTCATTCCACTCACTAATATCACTCCTCTTGCTACCCGAAATTTTTCCTCCACTCACCTCCACTTCATCTACATCCACATCACCTTCACGCACACTCTCGCTACCACTCAAATTTTTCCACCTATTCCCCTGACTACTCTCCATATCACCTATCACCTCCACGCATCATGTCTTCCTAATGGAAACTCACCTTCACGTCTTCCTGTTCATGACCAACTCATCACGGAGAAAGTGAGAATAAGGTCATGTTATAGTTGAGACATAGTGCGCTTAGCTTTCTAAATCTCAGGCACAGAGAAAGATTTAAGTCTCAGTCCCAGGTCGATGCAGAATGCTTCCAGAAAAATTCAAACAAACTACCTCTCTTCTTCAAGAAAATATCTACTCATGAAACCAGTTGTCTCTAGTGGCCTCTGACAGCTCACAGACATGCCATTACTCAATAACAAATCTCTTCTCTATCACTCTAAGGAATATTTTATTCCAATTTAGTTCCTCCAACACATGTATCGGTTTCTGTCTCAGAGACAGTAGTAGTTTTTAGTTGATTAATTCCATAATTTCTCATATTAGATACAAGAGTGGTCTCTTATGTGTGATAAGAAAAACTCTTATTTATTAAGTCTAGTGTCTTAGTGAAGTTAATAATTTTTTCTACAAACAATTACCTAAATTTAGGTCTTAGTCTCCTAAGGACGATAGCCTCTACATCTCTTTTAAATAGTTAGTTTTTGGATATTGTAAGGGTCGGATTTTTGGGAAAGAATAGCAATACATTAGAATGGTTGGACCCGTTCTATGCATGGATTAAATCCCTCTACTTGGTGAACATACTATTGATGATAGTTTTTCATTCAAATCTTTATTGGTTTTTTATTCTTATCTTGAATGCAATTTTTGGTTTGTGCAACGTACATTTCATTTCCATTCAACTATTGTATAACTTGTTTTCATTGATATGCAACCTATCAAAGAGCTAATTATTTGGTGAAGATTTTTTTTATTTGTAATCTGTGGGAGTAACTGTGTTTTTGATACATGTTTAATGTCTGGAATTAACATTTTAAGTATTGAACTTCTTGCAGTATATTATTCATTGAGTAGTTTGTTGTTTCCCCTGTTTTTCTATTATTTCTCTGGTATGTCATTAGTGTACCACCACCCAAGGAGAACCCTCATCCCTATCATTCCTCCAACTAACTGTCCCTTTTTCTTGATAGAAAAACCCTCTAACCAACCAACACAAAGAAAAAAGAAACAATCATTCTAAAATGATAGGTGGCCTAGATTTTCCCTTTAGTAGTTAGGTGCAAACTTTAGAACCAACATCTTCTGGCACTATTGCCGGGGAACGGAGTAAAGAAATATCTTTCCCTGGGAGAACGAAAATGATCATATCTAATATTTGATGGTGAATGAAGACCAAACACATTTAGAATACATATCATTTTCCTGGCGACTCCATGGTTAAAGAATCCAGTGGCGACTCCACAGTTTTAAGAAGTCATATTTTCATATGGAATCCATCTTGGCTCAGAGGTTTTCTCCATTAAATTTCTCAATTGTTCTTGGTTTTMCAAATKTTTTTCCTACTATAKRTGAGKKGGGTGATTTGTTTCCCATATTTAGAGAACATAGAGATGACAACCCTGTTGAGCATTTGCTTGAGTTTCATGAACTCATGCCTCAATGGGGAATACATCATGAGCATGTATTAATGAATATTTTCATGTACTCATTAGAGGGAGATGCTCGTGATTGGTATTGATCCTTTCCCCCTGCTAGAATCTACTCCCTGGAATTGTTCCATCCTGCATTCAATAAGCATTGTAAAAGTTTTTTTCTAGCTGATTTACTTTTTGAGAACTATTGTGAAGAATTTGAATCTCATATTCGACAGTCACTTATTATTTCTTCTAGTAGTGAAAATAAAGGGGAGTTTTCCATTAAGGAAGTGGATTAATATTAAGTTACATATGAGTCTTCTTCTGATCCTTTTATTCAAAAGGATGATGTTGGGAATTACATTAATGATGAAATTGATGATACCAATGCTTTGGATACATCTTGCATTATTCTAGGTGACTCAAATAGTTGGTGTTATGATACATCTATAGTTATATGTTATCATAAAGATTTGATTAACTATGAGGAAAGTGATGTTGAATGTCACGAGAAAGTTTTTCCCCTTTCTTCTGAAATTGTTGAGAAACAAGAAATCTATAAGTCTGAAGATGACATTCTAGAGCTAGAACGAGGAAAAACTACCAATGCAAAAGAATTACTCGTTCATTTCAAAGAACAAGACAAGTAGTATCAAGAGTATTTCGTTTCCCTTTATGGTTGTGAATCACATGAATTTCATGAGCATTTTCAACGAGGACATGAGCAACTCAGTATTGTCTATAATGTATATATTACACAACAACTACTTGGTCCTCTCAACCAATTGGAATATTTTCACGAGTTTCAATATCCAATAGTGAGATGGATAGATTCTTATTTTTCCAAAATTCCAAAGGTTGGAAGTTTAATCATGATCATCATTTGCAAATGTAAGTACCATATACCTGCCAATTTTTGTCACATTTGGTATATCCTCTTTCGATTATTCTAAATAGTGACCTGCACAGAGTTGTGGTTCTCAGTCAAATGTTTTCTTGGTTTCATTGGAAATGGAATTACATGTGATTGAGTTGGTTTTCAACTAAATAGAGTAGGAAGTAGGAGAATAATCTCGTTGTTTGAGCACATTTAATTTTTAGTTCGTAGATTGCTTTTTAGTGTGTTGGTTTTCAGTAGCTTGTTTGAATAAGAGACTCTATAGACCAACAAGGCACTAGGGTTTAGCTGCAATTTCAAGTTTCAATAGAGACTCCATATCCCAACAAGGCACTGGGCTTAGCTTCAATTTCAAGTTTCAGTAAAGACTCCATAGCCCAACAAGGCACTGGGGTGTTGTCTCAGTTTTTGAGTTCAATAAAGTGCATGATTTAGGGAAAGAAAAAGATACACAAGGCTGGAAGATGGAAATAAAGGTAAGAAATGGAAGGTAAGAGAATTTATTTTATCTCAAGGCATCAATCGACAGTTCTTAGCACCTCACATGGATGAGCTATCCCCAGTTGGAGCCAATGTTGTAACCTAGGTCTGCATCCCTGCCTCTCCTCTCTATTTTCCCTACACCTTCATCATTTTTTCCTCTTCGGGTTGGTTCAATCCATTTTCCATTTTTAAGCGACTTGGTTCTTATTCGTTTATTCCCTGTTTGAGTCTTTGTGCATTCCTATTTCTATTTTTCCTGAAGCATAAAATACATGTCATATTAGGTTCAAAATGCTTTTCATCATGTTTTTCATTGATTGAGCTCACAGTAGGGCGACCAAGACTTTTTATATGCACAGGAAATGCCCATGGAAATGCGCAACAATTTAGAGTGGTCATTTTTGGTCCCAGATTTTCGAAATGAACAGGATAACTTTCAATGGTAAATATCCAACAGGCCGGTCATATCGACAACTTTCATCCATTTGGTTGGTCCATAATCATCTGGAGTTTAACGAATGGAATTAGGAAAGTCACTCCACCACTTCCACGTTCGAGCATCGAAACTTGTGATTGTTTCCATCATCGAAGTCCCGAACTACTGAACTATTTAATGTTAAACATGGCTTAAGCTCGAGTTAATTAGTGATAAGCACTGGCTAATCACTCTGCGAGATCATCACTTCAAGAGACTTTCATACTTTATATCTTGAAAGTCCTAAACTGTTGAAGTGTCGAAGAGATGAACTACCCAAAGTGTCGAAGTCCCGAGGATCAAGAATCACCTAAAGTCCCAAAGAGTTGAACTAGATGAAGAGTCAAAGTGAATATAGACTATCAATCAATGGGGACACGTGACAATTGATCATTCACTTCAGAGATTTTCCTTCGGGAGATTTTCATGCTTCACATTTGAAAATTCTGAAGCCCGAACTTACGGGGTGAATCTCAACCATCCGTCGGCAAGTACACATGGATGTAGATAATTCACTTCGATGATTTTCCTCAGGGATATTTCCAAGCCTCACAGTTGAAACTCTCGAAGCCCGAATTTCTGAAGAGAATCTGCATCGCTCTTCGGTTACGACACGTGGAGACAGATCATTCACTTTAGAGATTTTCCTCAGGGCTATTTCCAAGAACAACATTTGCAAATACTGAATTCTGAAATTCTGAAGTGAATCTGGACTGTTGATCTCAAATCAACAAGAACCATTGATCCCTGCAGTAGGTAAATATCACCCGAATCATAGATCATAATCAGATCGATGACCACACTTCATTGCAAGGACGTAAACAACCCGAATATTAATTTTCTAGAGTGGTCCTGCAATTGGAACCATGGTATTGTTGGAAGGGCACGTGGAAGCTTGTGGGCAATTGTGGGCCCAAAGGCGGTGTGGACCCAAACTACCCTAAAAAAATTTTGTAATCCCATGCTTAAATGACATAAAGTCACCGCATCACCTTTACTCATTCCACTCACTACTCTTAGTCCTCTCGCCACCTCACACTTGTCCTCCACTCACCTCCACTTCATCCACATCCATGTCACCTTCATGCACACTCCTGCTACCACTCATATTTCACCACCTATTCCCTCAACTACTCCCCATATCACTTATAACCTCCACGCATCTTGTCTTCCTATTGGGTGCTCACCTCCACATCTTCTTGTTCACAACCAACTCATCATGGATAAAGCGAGAAGAAGGCTTGGTTACAGTCAAGACAGAGTGTGCTTAGCTTTTGAAAGCTCAGACACATACAAAGATTTAATTCTTAGTCCATGTTCGATGAAAAATATCTCTAGAACACTTCAAACAGACTACCTCTCTTCCTTAAGAAAAGATCTACTCATGCAGCCAGTTGTCTCTAGTGGCTTATGACAACTCCCAGGCATGCCATTACCCAATAAAAGAGATTTTGTTTGTCACTCCGAGGCCTATTTTCTACCAATTCAGTTCCTCCATGATCTAGGTGGATATCGGTGGCCACCCACCTTTTCCAACTAGTTCAAAACAATTTTCTGGCAACTTTGATAATTTACTATTTTTAGCAGTTTTCCACTTCCACAGTCGTTTTGAGGCCCTAAACGAAGGTTTTTTGGTAAAACAGCGAGAAATATGCAAGTTACCTCTATATTTCCCCCAAAATTAATCTCCTCAACAATACCTTTCCAACGGGCTATCATGCACCTAAAATGGATATCGTATGCAAAAGTTACGATCACAGGAAGTTGGTGTACTAACTTACCCAAATGAGGCCGACATGTCTTTTGGCGCTTCATCTCCTAGGGTTAGGATTGTGGATGTATAGTGTTTTTGACATTCCTGTTTATTGTAAAAATTCCTTCAGAGCCTCATTGGAATCATCTTATTGTGAATGAACGCAACTGTCACATCTCTTCTCAAAGATAAGCCACCACCATTCCAACAATCTTGATTTTGCCGCATTTTACAGTTTCAACTTATTTCCTTATTGAATAGAAAACAAGTTTTACTATATCTATGTTATTTTGTGTTAAGCACCTGTCAATAATTTGTATTCATTTTGTTCTTCTCATAAGCTCTGTATTAGTGGTATCAGAATGATATGCTCCTTGTTAGCTTAATGCATGTCCCCAACGAGGTCGGAGTACAAAGAGTTGAGTGTTGATCTTGTTTCTCTTGAGGACAAAATCTCTCGCATGCCCAAGAAACCTCTCATGGAAGGAGAAAAGAAATATTATAGGATAGGAGATCCTTTCAAACTGTTGATTGAGGAAGCCCTGATGAAACAAAGGAACGAGATGATGGATAGTTTCACACAAATCCTTCGACAACTACCAGCAGGCGATGCATCTTCTTCGAGCGGAGGCGACACATCTTCTTTGAGCGAAGACGATGCATCTTCTTCTAGTGGAGGCGCTGCGCCCTTCAAGGTTCAAATAAAATTTGATATTCCTATATTTGAAGGTTAGATAAACATAGATGTTGTAGAAAAGTGGTTGAATCTACTAGAAGGGTATTTTTTTTTCCATAACTTTTCAAATAGAGAAAATATTACTTTTGTGCTCCTCAAAGTCGTTCCCCATGTGAAAGATTGGTGGGAACATTTCTGTGAGCAAAAGGAAACAGAGGAACCCTCATTATTGACAGTCATGGCCACCTAGGAATCCTTCAAGGATGCTATTAAGGAACAATACTACCCTGTTGGAAGTTATGACGATTTGTATACCAAATAGACCACACTGCGGTAAGAAAGATACCAAGCAATGCCATAGTTCACAAATATCTTCCATACCTTGTGCACCAAGATGGGTATCAAAGAGTCAGAGTGAAATCTCATGCTCAAGTATCATGGTACTCTGCATAGATACATCTATACCCAAATATAATTTATGGACATCTCGTCCTTCGGCACAGCCTACCAATATGCTATCAAAATTGAGTAGAAGCTCAAACAAAAGATGTGACAATTTGGGCCTAGGAACCCCTCACAAGAAAAGGTAGGAAAGAATGGCCCAAATCCACAGAACAAAGAACAGAGAAAATATGGACAGTATCAGGACAACCAGTCCAAGCCACAAGAAAATAAGGACACCAGAAAGGCAAATAAAGATATTGGGAAGTGGTGCGACTTCCATAAGAGCCCTTGGCATAACATTGCTAACTACCACTCAAAGAAGTCGTTGGTGGCCAAAGTGAAATCATCTGAATCAAATGCAGGTTCTGACTCTGAGAATGAACCTGAAAGGGGAGGACAGATCATTGACATGGAACCCAGTTCCACCGTTGTTACTGTTAACTCCCAAAGTAAAACCGTCCTTTCGGTTGAACTTTGTAGAGGATATCCTAAGCTATTGGTTGCATGCTCAGCTAGTTTTCTGTTTTCATAGTTCAATAAAATTTTTGATACTTGGTTTTATCCAAAAGGTGGAAAACAGTGACTTTCAGTGGTTTGGGCGAGCCCCCGGCGTGCTCATTAACCACCGAAAGCGTTTGGTTTCGTCAGCAAAATGGTCGATTTGAAATGCAAAGCAACCACCGAAAGGGTTTGGTCGAGAAAAAAGAAAGCTCGTGCTTTCGCATGAGCCATATGTCAAAACGTTGCAATGATAGAAGTTTCAAACCGCCGATAAGCTCGCGTTGGAGGACATGATGATCGTTCGTGGTTTCGACCGAAAGGTTCCAGATTTCGGTGCATTATCCTTAGCACGTCATCTCCAAATCTACGCTAATCAATGACAGTCAGTCACGGTCGCACGGAGTTTCATTCCCTCTCAGCAACAGATA
>JASDQU010244201.1:73011-87146 GCA_032191745.1 Picea mariana | reverse complement strand
ATTTAGGGTTCAATATGTAGGGTCTATGTTTGAATGGTCTTTCATATAGTTTCAAAGGGATCCTCATATCTCCCATAGGCCCTTTAATTACCTTTATATCAGTAAACTTGGTCCGAAACAAGTCTTGATATTCATGCAGCAACTCTATGATTTTGTCAAGAGTAGCAACATCCCAGTAATCTCCAACATTTGCAAGATTTAGTGTCTTCTCTATTCCAATGTTGACCTTATTAATCTTGATTTGATGTCTAATGAATGGTAGCTCAGCTTCTGGTCCTTCCACATCTCTTTGGCCTTTTGTTTCTGCTATGTTCACCTTCCTAGGATCATAGTCTTCATCAGCATTGATGTTGTAACAACCTAGCAGTTTATGTAGAGGTGCAATCCATTCATCCTCTTCTTGTTCTAAAGGGGTGCTAGAGGCCTCCTCAAATACTCTCTATATTAAAATATATAATTCTTGATCTACTGAAGGATATTGATTGTCAAATCAGAAGGTGGTTACAAAGTTCTGAGTCGTACCTTCCCAATTTGCAGTGATGAGGTGTAGCTCTACTTGGAGGTACCAGTTGATAGGGGTTATGTCTAGTGTGTTAATGAACTTGTGCACCCACTGATCTTGAGGAATGGTTCTCCAGGATTCCTCGCAACTGCGCACATGGTCCTTTGGGAAGCTTCGACCTGTGTACCAAACTTCACAGCCTTCTACTTGTGCTAAGAACCACGTGATCATTAGGGTACGACATTGTACCCATTCTGTAATGTTGTTTTGTGTGTTCCCCACCATCTCGCTGGTGTTTCTTTCAAGGCATCATCTATTTCCATCAATCTCTATTGTGCCGGTACACTCGCTTCAAATTCCGACAAGAAGGTCTCTAAAGGACTTAGACCATCAAAGATGGGCAAGTTACTTACTGTTGTGTCGATCGAGCGAAAATATCTGGTTAATCTATCACATCTCCTTGTAAATACTTCATACATTTTGTTCTGCCAATTCTCTAGTGCTTCTTTTGAATCTGATGAACATGCATTGTCACCTCGCCAGCTTAGGTTTCCATCGGCCGTAGGATTGATGTAATCCTATTGTTTGGTTGTTAGTTTTTATATGTTTTATAGTTCATATGCGTGGTCTTCTTCTCTGATGGGTTTTGTGTATCATTGACCTTCATCTAGATCTAAAGGTGCAATGACCCTAAGGAAATCTCTTTAAAACTTCATACATATTTTCTCTAAATCAACCAGAGTGGAATTATTGAAAGCCCAGTCAATTCCTAACAGTAGAGGGTAAGGGAAGCTATCATCAAGTATCTCAATTACCTCAAAATTTGCAAATGTTCTTACTCCATTGTCCACAGGTACATACTCCAATATTCCAAAGTGGCTTACTGCCTGTTGATTAGCCATCCTAATCTTGATAGGAGAATAGATAAACTTCAGTTTTCCCATCAGTTCCCAGGTTTCCTTCGTCATGACATTGAACTCTGAACCTAAGTTGAGGACGACATAGTCTATATCATATTCTCCTATCTGAGCATTCAAGTGTAGTTCCTTATTTTTCCTTCTTTTCTTGGATAGTTGATGTACTACTTTATTCATTAAAGGATCTATCCTTCCTATCTCATATTGTCTGATTAAATTTTGTATCTCTTGTACAACTCTCTCGTCCTCAATCAACTTAATACAAGTATGTAAAAATTCCATGAGATTGCTTACCTCTTGTCCTTGTTTTGGTGAAGTAGATGGATCAAATTCCAAAGGAATTCGATATTATCTTACTTATGGTCGTGTCTTTGATGAAGAACCTTGGTCTTCTTTGAACTCTTTTCTTGCCTCCTCAAATATTTGTCTTTCTTTCTTTGCATCAAAGGTTTGGGTCTTCTCTATAGCTTTCTTGACTCTTGAGTCTTTTGTAGTCTTTCCTTGTGTTAGTCTGTCTTCTCCTATAACAATGCCTCCTCTAGTTATAACATTTAATATAGGGTCTTCTCCACGAGGTTCAACATATATCAATTGCACTTGTAGGTTCTGCTTAGGTCCTCATTTCTCTTGAAGTTTATCCAACAATGATGGACATTCCTCGATGACATGCTCAAAAGAGTTGTAGTAACTGCAAGTGGTGCAAGGGTTATGACAATCCCTTGCTAAGTGTCATGTTTGTGCATATTTGTAACAAATGATCTATCCTTAGCCTCAACCCATACCTCCTCCTCTTCCTCATCCTCTGAATCCACCGCAAGGGTTAAAGTTTCCTCTCCTAGGGGAGTTATACTACGTAGTGTTTCTTTCTTGCTATACTTCGCCTTGAATTTTGTATATTTTTCTTGACCTTTCATGCATGATGACATAAGCCCTACAATCCATATAATCATGCCCCATNAAAAATTTGTAGGTGTCTAAACATATTTTTGCATGTAATAACACTCACCAGGGCGATGTCTATTTCTCCATACCTCACACCAGGGTAGGGTGACTTGTTTCAAAGTACTAGGAGCTCCAAAGGCCAAGTATTCATGAAATACCTCGCACCTAAACATTTGTATATTTTTCTTGACCTTTCATGCATGATGACATAAGACCTACGATCTATATAATCATGCCCCATGGACTTAAAGAATGTGTAATAAAAATTTGTAAGTGTCTAAACATATTTTTGCATGTAATAACACTCACCAGGGTGATGTCTATTTCTCCATACCTCGCACCAGGGTAGGGTGACTTGTTTCAAAGTACTAGGAGCTCCAAAGGCCAACTATTCATGAAATAGTGGACAATGTTCCTTGTCATGGCCTTTTGATCTGCATATGACACACCATATGTATTCTCTTTTATCTTTTCCCTTGACTTTCTTCATATCTTCGACCTACAAAGACAAACTAGTTAGATGACTCAGGATTTGACTCATACCTGAGATGGATTCTCCCATAAAGGATGATTCTAAATTCATGGCGATCTCCATTGCCTCATCCTGCGAAGCAATATTCTATTGCATCAAAGGAACTCTGATGTGTTGTAAGAGGGAAGCAATAAACCATTCTTTGTTCTAGTCATCTGGGATCTGAAAAGTCAATCAACCTGTTAAGGTCTTGAATCTCTGATTGAATTCCCAAATAGGTTTGGCTACCTTTTTCTTGATCTCTTTCATCTATGCAATACATTGTGACTCTGACTTGGGTTTCTTGAACTCTACAATCAACACAATCTTGATATCATTCGGTGTCTTAGGTTGTGCAAGTCCTTGGAAAAGATTCATGGACCATCTTAGTGCGTGAACCCTTAGGGTAGTACTAAACTGAGTTCTTTTAGTAGCTTCGTCAGTGAAATTCTTAATATTCCATATGGATTCACATGCGAACCAGTGTTGATTAGGGCCTTCAAACCCATATCCCATAAAAATAGGGAGCCTCATCTCGCCTCCCATAGATCTTCCTAGAGTTCCCGAATGAGTATGTGGTGGGCTACTAGTGATAGTTCTCTGAACACTCTAGTGGCTTGGATTACTCTGATTTCCTAATGCTACTAAATAAACACGAGGGATAATAATACTTACTTCAGTGGTATGTGCAGTTCCTGAACTTTCTATCTCTTCCCAGCGAGGCTCTTCATCTTTCCCTTCCTCTGCCCTAGCGGGTTCTGAATGCTCTTCATCTATCGGATCTGCATCTTCTCCACTATAGAAATCCTCGTCTCCATAATTATGCTTAAATAGGTGCGCAAGATGAACTTCTCTGAATTCTCTCCCACTACGTGTATGTCTAAACTTTGTGTTGTTGTCACTGTCCGAATTTTTGAACATTATCTTTTTCAAATCCGAACAATCTATTATATCTTGAAGATGTTCATCTCATGCAATAACATCTTGATCCTCAACCTCAGAAATTGTAAAAAGTTTAATCTATCTCCCTTGAAGAAATATCTCTCAGCTTGGCTATATGACTCTACTTTGTCAACAACAAACTCAGTGATGTACCCTCCAATGGTGCTATCAAACCAGTGATTTACTACTCTTGACACAACGTTATCAACTCTCTTGACCTTCTTGATCGATGTTGACATCCAAACCACAGGAGGTCTAGATCTAATCTCAAACTGGGTATCTGCTAACCTAGCTAACCACTCATATAGATCCTGATGGATTCCTCCAAAGAAAATCTCATGTATATCACTAAATATATATCTTCCTAACCAATCCTTTGTACTAAGATTAAGGTTCTTGTTCTGGGCATCAACGAAGTCCTTTTCTTGATTTTCTATCCAGTTTTGAATTTATGTCTTTGATGGAAACCACCTTGACATTCCCTCAAGAAGATTCTTGTCACGACAACGAAACCATTTTTTGGCACAGGGGCAGACCCGGGGTTCATCTCCAAGAGAGCACCAGCAAACCCTAACTACTGGCCCTTTCGAAAACACTTGTGAAGTAGATGCAGTCTCACCTAAAGAAGCTATGGGGGGGTTGCAGGAAAGAGATGTATACAACCATGGGGAATATCAAGTGGATATACTACCATAACAATACAACATTCATATATCACTTATCATCTTAGATATAATCCACACAACTATCTATCAGATCTAATACAGTAATCCAATAGAAGTATAGCAAAGAAAATAACATCAATCACACATACGAAACAAGATATATGTGGTTCACCCTCTCTCTAGGGCTACATTCATATAACTATTCTTATAGTATATTATGATGACGCATACAGTTGTTTTCTGTGATCTCAGATAGCACATATTCTCTCTTCTTTCTCTCTATCTCTCCCCTCCCTGCGCACCCAATTGTAGGGTTGATCTTCACACCCAGCTGAAGATATTACAATACGGAAGGCTCTCTTACTCAACACTTCTCTCTCTCTCAATATTACTCACTTGATCACACAACAACAATCATAACACCAACAATAATAACAACAGTGACAACAACCCATCCTAGGTCCTCTTGACCTCTATTTATACATTACAATCATTCACCGATAGCCCTAGGTCGATACCTAGGTCTCAAAACCCTAGATACCAAAACCCTAGGTGTCTAAAACCCTAGGTCAACTTGACCCACATTTTCAGGGCTTTGCCAGCCTCTCTTTCCTTCCTTTTCACACGATGCTCCAAAGCATCCAACGATGGATTTTTTCGCTTGCTGAGTTGTCCACAATCCTTCTTCCTTTCTGATCTTTCATCCTCGATCTCCTCGTCCATCGACTTGCTTCCTTTTACTTTGCTTTGTATTTTATTCCCTTTTTCTCACTTCGACCGAATAACAGTCACTGTGTCTTCTGCGCAGTTTGTATTTTTCCTTTTCTTCCTTTCTCTTCGCTAACTTTCATAATCAAGGTCCAACAGAAACTCTTGAAGCCCGAATTTCCAAAGAGAATCTGGACCATTTGTCGGTTACAACATGTGGCAACAGATCATTCAGTTCATAGATTTTCCTCCAGGAGATATCCAAGAACAAAATTTGAAATTCCTGAAGCCCAAAATTTTGAAGTGAATCTGGACCGTTGATCTCAAATCAACAAGAATCATTGATCCCCGCAACAGGTAAATATCACCCGGATCACAGATCGTAATCATATCGATGACCACACTTCATTGAAGGGATGTAAACTGCCCAGATGTTAATTTTCTAGAGCGGTCCTGCAGTTGGAACCATGGTATTGTTGGAAGGGTATGTGGCATCTTGTGGGCGATTGTGGGGCGAAAAGTGGTGTGGAGCCAAACCACCCTCAACAACTTCCGCAATCACGTGCTTAAATGACATAAGGTCACTGCATCACCTCCACTCATTCCACTCACTAATATCACTCCTCTTGCTACCTGAAATTTTTCCTCCACTCACCTCCACTTCATCTACATCCACGTCACCTTCACGCACACTCTCACTACCACTCAAATTTTTCCACCTATTCCCTTGACTACTCTCCATATCACCTATCACCTCCACGCATCATGTCTTCCTAATGGACACTCACCTTCACGTCTTCCTGTTCATGACCAACTCATCACGGAGAAAGTGAGAATAAGGTCATGTTATAGTTGAGACATAGTGTGCTTAGCTTTCTAAAGCTTAGGCACAGAGAAAGAGTTAAGTCTCAGTCCCAAGTCGATGCAGAATGCCTCCAGAAAAATTCAAACAAACTACCTCTCTTCTTCAAGAAAATATCTACTCATGAAACCAGTTGTCTCTAGTGGCCTCTGATAGCTCACATACATGCCATTACTCAATAACAAATCTCTTCTCTATCACTCCGAGGAATATTTTATTCCAATTTAGCTCCTCCAACACATGTATCGGTTTCCATCTCAGAGATAGTAGTAGTTTTTAGTTGATTAATACCATAATTTCTCAGATTAGATACAAGAGTGGTCTCTTATGTGTGATAAGAAAAACTCTTATTTATTAATTCTAGTGTCTTAGTGAAGTTAATAATTTGTTCTACAAACAATTACCTAAATTTAGGTCTTAGTCTCCTAAGGACTATAGCCTCTACATCTCTTTTAAATAGTTAGTTTTTGGATATTGTAAGGGTTGGATTTTTGGGAAAGAATAGCAATACATTAGAATGGTTGGACCTGTTCTATGCATGGATTAAATCCCTCTACCTGGTGAACATACTCTTGATGATAGTTTTTCATTCAAATCTTTATTGTTTTTTTATTCTTATCTTGAATGTAATTTTTGGTTTGTGCAACGTACATTTCATTTCCATTCAACTATTGTATAACTTGTTTTCATTGATATGCAACCTATCAAAGAGCTAATTATTTGGTGAAGATTTTTTTTATTTGTAATCTGTGGGAGTAACTATGTTTTTGATACATGTTTAATGTCTGGAATTAACATTTTAAGTATTGAACTTCTTGTAGTAGATTATTCATTGAGTAGTTTGTTGTTTCCCCTGTTTTTCTATTATTTCTCTGGTATGTCATTAGTGTACCACCACCCAAGGAGAACCCTCATCCCTATCATTCCTCCAAATAACTGTCCCTTTTTCTTGATAGAAAAACCCTTTGACCAACCAACACAAAGACAAAAGAAACAATCATTCTAAAATGATAGGTGGCCTAGATTTTCCCTTTAGTAGTTAGGTGCAAACTTTAGAACCAACATCTTCTGGCACTGTTGTCGGGGAACGGAGTAAAGAAATATCTTTCCCTGGGAGAACGAAAATGATCATATCTAATATTTGATGGTGAATGAAGACCAAACACATTTAGAATACATATCATTTTCCTGGCGACTCCATGGTTAAAGAATCCAGTGGCGACTCCACAGTTTTAAGAAGTCATATTTTCATATGGAATCCATCTTGGCTCAGAGGTTTTCTCCATTAAATTTCTCAATTGTTCTTGGTTTTACAAATGTTTTTCCTACTATATATGAGGTGGGTGATTTGTTTCCCATATTTAGAGAACATAGAGATGACAACCCTGTTGAGCATTTGCTTGAGTTTCATGAACTCATGCCTCAATGGGGAATACATCATGAGCATGTATTAATGAATATTTTCATGTACTCATTAGAGGGAGATGCTCGTGATTGGTACTGATCCTTGTCCCCTGCTAGAATCTACTCCCTGGAATTGTTCCATCCTACATTCAATAAGCATTTTAAAAGTTTTTTTCTAGCTGATTTACTTTTTGAGAACTGTTGTGAAGAATTTGAATCTCATATTCGACAGTCACTTATTATTTCTTCTAGTAGTGAAAATAAAGGGGATTTTTCCATTGAGGAAGTGGATTAATATTAAGTTACATATGAGTCTTCTTCTGATCCTTTTATTCAAAAGGATGATGTTGGGAATTACATTAATGATGAAATTGATGATACCAACGCTTTGGATACATCTTGCATTATTCTAGGTGACTCAAATAGTTGGTGTTATGATACATCTATAGTTCTATGTTCTCATAAAGATTTGATTAACTATGAGGAAACTGATGTTGAAGGTCACGAGCAAGTTTTTCCCCTTTCTTCTGAAATTGTTGAGAAACAAGAAATCTATAAGTCTGAAGATGACATTCTAGAGATAGAACAAGGAAAAACTACCAATGCAAAAGAATTACCCGTTCATTTCAAAGAACAACACAAGTAGTATCAAGAGTATTTTGTTTCCCTTTATGGTTGTGAATCACATGAATTTCATGATCATTTTCAACGAGGACATGAGCAACTCAGTATTGTCTATAATGTATATATTACACAACAACTACTTGGTCCTCTCAACCAATTGGAAGATTTTCACGAGTTTCAAGATCCAATAGTGAGATGGATAGATTCTTATTTTTCCAAAATTCCAAAGGTTGTAAGTTTAATCATGATCATCATTTGCAAATGTAAGTACCATATACCTACCAATTTTTGTCACATTTGGTATATCCTCTTTCGATTATTCTAAACAGTGACCTGCACAGAGTTGTGGTTCTCAGTCAAATGTTTTCTTGGTTTCATTGGAAATGGAATTACATGTGATTGAGTTGGTTTTCAACTAAATAGAGTAGGAAGTAGGAGAATAATCTCGTTGTTTGAGCACATTTAATTTTTAGTTCGTAGATTGCTTTTTAGTGTGTTGCTTTTTCAGTAGCTTGTTTGAATAAGAGACTCTATAGACCAACAAGGCACCGGGGTTTAGCTGCAATTTCAAGTTTCAATAGAGACTCCATATCCCAACAAGGCACTGGGTTTAGCTTCAATTTCAATTTTCAGTAAAGACTCCATAGCCCAACAAGGCACTGGGGTGTTGTCTCAGTTTTTGAGTTCAATAAAGTGCATGATTTAGGGAAAGAAACAGATACACAAGGCTGGAAGATGGAAATAAAGGTAAGAAATGGAAGGTAAGAGAATTTATTTTATCTCAAGGCATCGATCGACAGTTCTTAGCACCTCACAGGGATGAGCTATCCCCAGTTGGAGCCAATGTTGTAACCTAGGTCTGCATCCCTGCCTCTCCTCTCTATTTTCTCTACACCTTCATCATTTTTTCCTCTTCAGGTTGGTTCAATCCATTTTCCATTTTTAAGTGACTTGGTTCTTATTCGTTTATTCCCTGTTTGAGTCTTTGTGCATTCCTATTTCTGTTTTTTCTGAAGCATAAAATACATGTCATATTAGGTTCAAAATGATTGTCATCATGTTTTCCATTGATTGATCTCACAGTAGGGTGATCAAGCCTTTTTATATGCACAGGAAACACCCATGGAAATGCGCAACAATTTAGAGTGGTCATTTTTGGTCCCAGATTTTTGAAATGAACAGGATAACTTTCAATGGTAAATATCCAACAGGTTGGTCATATCGACAACTTTCATCCATTTGGTCGGTCCATAATCATCTGGAGTTTAACGAATGGAATTAGGAAAGTCACTCCACCACTTCCACATTCGAGCGTCAAAACTTGTAATTGTTTCCATCGTTGAAGTCCCGAACTACTAAACTATTTAATGTTAAACATGGCTTAAGCTTGAGTTAATTAGTGATAAGAACTAGCTAATCACTCTGCGAGATCATCACTTCAAGATACTTTCATACTTTATATCTTGAAAGTCCTAAACTGTTGAAGTGTCGAAGAGACGAACTACCCAAAGTGTTGAAGTCCCGAGGATCAAGAATCACCTGAAGTCCCAAAGAGTTGAACTAGATGAAGAGTCAAAGTGAATATAGACTATCAATCAATGGGGACATGTGACAATAGATCATTCACTTCAGAGATTTTCCTTCGGGAGATTTTCATGCTTCACATTTGAAAATTCTGAAGCCCAAACTTACGGGGTGAATCTCAACCATCCGTCAGCAAGGGCACATGGATGCAGATAATTCACTTCGATGATTTTCCTCAGGGATATTTCCAAGCCTCACAGTTGAAACTCTTGAAGCCCAAATTTCTGAAGAGAATCTGCATCGTTCTTCGGTTACGACACGTGGAGACAGATCATTCACTTTAGAGATTTTCCTCAGGGCTATTTTCAAGAACAACATTTGCAAATACCGAATTCTGAAATTCTGAAGTGAATCTGGACCGTTGATCTCAAATCAACAAGAACCATTGATCCCTGCAGTAGGTAAATATCACCCGAATCATAGATCATAATCAGATCGATGACCACACTTCATTGCAGGGACGTAAACAACCTGAATGTTAATTTTCTATACCGGTCCTGCAATTGGAACCATGGTATTGTTGGAAGGGCACGTGGAAGATTGTGGGCAATTGTGGGCCCAAAAGCAGTGTGGACCCAAACTACCCTCAAAAAATTTTGTAATCACGTGCTTAAATGACATAAAGTCACCGCATCACCTTCACTCATTCCACTCACTACTCTTAGTCCTCTCGCCACCTAACACTTGTCCTCCACTCACCTCCACTTCATCCACATCCATGTCACCTTCATGCACACTCCTGCTACCACTCATCCTTCACCACCTATTCCCTCGACTACTCCCCATATCACTTATAACCTCCACGCATATTGTCTTCCTATTGGGTGCTCACCTCCACATCTTCCTATTCACAACCAACTCATCATGGATAAAGAGAGAAGAAGGCTTGGTTACAGTCAAGACAGAGTGTGCTTAGCTTTTGAAAGCTCAGACACATACAAATATTTAATTCTTAGTCCATGTTTGATGAACAATATCTCCAGGACACTTCAAACAGACTACCTCTCTTCCTTAAGAAAAGATCTACTCATGTAGCCAGTTGTCTCTAGTGGCTTATGACAACTCCCAGGCATGCCATTACCCAATAAAAGAGATTTTGTTTGTCACTCCGAGGCCTATTTTCTACCAATTCAGTTCCTCCATGATCCAGGTGGATATCGGTGGCCACCCACCTTTTCCAACTGGTTCAAAACAATTTTCTGGCAACTTTGATAATTTACTATTTTTAGCAGTTTTTCACTTCCACAGTCGTTTTGAGGCCCTAAACGAAGGGTTTTGGTAAAACGGTGAGAAATATGCAAGTTACCTCTATATTTCCCCCAAAATTAATCTCCTCAACAATACCTTTCCAACGGGCTATCATGCACCTAAAATGGATATCGTATGCAAAAGTTACGATCACAGGAAGTTGGTGTACTAACTTACCCAAATGAGGCCGACATGTCTTTTGGCGCTTCATCTCCTAGGGTTAGGATTGTGGATGTATAGTGTTTTTGACATTCCTGTTT
Organism: Picea mariana; assembly: GCA_032191745.1. Lineage (NCBI taxonomy): Eukaryota > Viridiplantae > Streptophyta > Pinopsida > Pinales > Pinaceae > Picea > Picea mariana. Next base: position 75,977 of record JASDQU010244201.1, on the reverse strand, counting down.
ATTGTAAAAATTCCTTCAGAGCCTCATTGGAATCATCTTATTGAAAATGAATGCAACCGTCACATCTCTTCTCAAAGATAAGCCACCACTGTTCCAACAATCTTGATTTTGCCGCATTTTATAGTTTCAACTTATTTCCTTATTGAATAGAAAACAAGTTTTACTATATCTATGTTATTTTGTGTTAAGCACCTGTCAATAATTTGTAGTCATTTTGTTCTTCTCATAAGCTTCGTATTAGTGGTATCAGAATGATATGCTCCTTGTTAGCTTAATGCATGTCCCCAACGAGGTCGGAGTACAAAGAGTTGGGTGTTGATCTTGTTTCTCTTGAGGACAAAATCTCTCGCATGCCCAAGCAACCTCTCATGGAAGGAGAAAAGAAATATTATAGGATAGAAGATCCTTTCAAACTATTGATTGAGGAAGCCTTGATGAAACAAAGGAACAATATGATGGATAGTTTCACGCAAATCCTTCGACAGCTACCAACAGGCGATGCATCTTCTTCGAGCGGAGGCGACACATCTTCTTTGAGCGAAGGCGATGCATCTTCTTCTAGCGGAGGCACCGCGCCCTTCAAGGTACAAATAAAATTTGATATTCCTATATTTGAAGGTTAGATAGACATAGATGTTGTAGAAAAGTGGTTGAATCTACTAGAAGGGTATTTTTTTTCCATAACCTTTCAAATAGAGAAAAGATTACTTTTGTTCTCCTCAAAGTCGTTCCCCATGTGAAATATTGGTGGGAACATTTCTGTGAGCAAAAGGAAACAGAGGAACCCTCATTATTGATAGTCATGGCCACCTAGGAATCCTTCAAGGATGCTATTAAGGAACAATACTACCCTGTTGGAAGTTATGACAATTTGTATACCAAATAGACCACACTGCAGTAAGAAAGATACCAAGAAATGCCATAGTTCACAAATATCTTCCATACCTTGTGCACCAAGATGGGTATCAAAGATTTAGAGTGAAATCTCATGCTCAAGTATCATGGTGCTCTGCATAGATACATCTATACCCAAATATAATTTATGGACATCTCATCCTTTGGAACAGCCTACCAATATGCTATCAAAATCGAGTATAAGCTCAAACAAAAGATGTGACAATTTGGGCCTAGGAACCCCTCACAAGAAAAGGTAGGAAAGGATGGCCCAAATCCACAGAACAAAGGATAGAGAAAACATGGACAGTATCAGGACAACTAGTCCAAGCCACAAGAAAAGAAGGACACCATAAAGGCAAATAAAGATATTGGGAAGTGGTACGACTTCCATAAGATCCCTTGGCATAACATTGTTGACTGCCACTCAAAGAAGTCGTTGGTGGCCAAAGTGAAATCATCTGAATCAAATGCAGGTTCTGACTCTGAGAATGAACCTGAAAGGGGAAGACGGATCATTGACATGGAAACCAGTTCCACCGTTGTTACCACCAAGCTCCATCCTGGTGAACCAGATGAGCCAAAAGAACGAGAGTGCCTCTTCCATTCACAGATGTGGGTAAAAGGCACCCCACTACACTTCATCATTTATAGAGGTAGCCAGAAGAACCTCATCTCAGTAAAGGTCATCAAGCGGTTCGTCTTGCTGACAAAGCCACACCCACAACCCTACACCATTGGATGGCTCTGCTAAGGAAGAGATCTCCACGTCAGCCAACAGTGTCGACTGTTGTATGACATCAAGCCCTTCAAAGACGAGCTATCATGTGATTTTGCTCCTCTCAAAGTTTGTGATGTTATTTTCGGCCAACCCTATTTATGGAAACATCATGATGTATATGAGTCTAGGCTTCATAGTGTTATTATTACTTTGAGCAGGAAATTGTACAGAATACCCGAGGTAGTCCCACCTAGTGCTATTTCCTTGATCTCTACTAAGCAATGCACGAAGGTCATCTCTTAGATGGGGAATTTTTTCTTCTTAGTGACTCACTCTCAGAATAAGCGAAAGATCATAGCCACATCCAGGGTATTTGCGGCCGACCTCTCCACACAACAGAAGCAAGTAGATAAGGTCATGGAAGAACACTCAGATATATTCTCCTCACCTACTGGGGCACCTCTGCACTTCCAGGTCAAGCACCCCATCAATCTGATCCCCAGTGCACCGCTACCCAATGGGCCAGTCTATCGCTGCTCTCTATTAGAGAATGAGGAGATCAAGCGACAGATCCAAGAACTTCTCCACAAGGGGCACATCTGTACCATCTCATCACCTTGCGGGAGCCCAATCATGTTGGTATAGAAGAAACATGGAAGTTGGCGACTTTACATTGATTACCGGGCTTTGATTAAAAACACAGTCAGAAACTAGTACTCGATTCCCCGAATCAATGACCTCCTTGATCAACTCATGGGGGTCAAATGCTTCAGTAATATTGATATGAAGTTTGGCTACCACCAGGTCCTGATAGAATAGACAGATGTATGGAAGACCACCTTCAAGTCAAAGGAAGACCTTTTTGAATGGTTGGTCATGCCCTTTGATTTGACAAATGATCCAACCAATTTCATGAGGATGATGGATGATATCCTGCAACCATTCACCAATACTATTGTAGTGGTGTATCTAGATGACATTCTCATTTAGAGCAAGACTTGGGTTGAACACTTGCATCATATTCAACAGGTTCTGCACACTATGTAGCAACACAATCTATATCCCAACTTGGAAAAATTCTCCTTCGGCATGGACATGGTCCATTACCTGGGCTACATCATTGATCAACATGGCGTTCATGTAGATCTAGCCAAGATCCAAGTCATAAGTGACTGGCCAGCCCCAACCACACTCACTGAGATTTGGAGCTTCTTGGGCCTTGCCAATTTCTACCACAAGTTTGTGTTTGGATTCTCCCATATTGCATGGGCCCTCAACCAAATAACCAGGGGTGGTGTTAAGGAGAAATTTGTGTGGGACTAGTCCCAACAACAAGCATTCAATTATTTGA
>JASDQU010244200.1:78723-90918 GCA_032191745.1 Picea mariana | reverse complement strand
TGTTTAGAAAGGATGTCTTGGAGGTCTTACGACACCTAGGGTGTCTCTGTTGCTTGTATGGTATGAAGTTGGGTAATGACACCAGAATGACCTTTTTTGAGCAACTTTTCCATGCGATGGGAACTAATGATCTCAGGTGAACCAGCGGTGATTCCTTGGAATTTATATTGGTGGCCCTCCTGGTCGAATTGCATGGTTAATTCCTTAAAATTCATGAGAATGGGACCCAAATTCCTTAGCCAGTCTGCACCCAACACAATGTCACAACCACCCATGTTGATAGAAATTATTTGGGATTTTAGGTGGTAGGCACAAATTTGGAGACACACATTTTCATAGCGCCCTCCACATTTCATGGAACCACCATTGGCAATCATGATTTGGAAATTGTTGACGGCATGGATGTAGCAATGAGTTTCTTGGGCAATGTGACAATGAATAAAATTATGGGTGCTTCCACTATCAACCAGAATGATGAACTTCTGATGTTTGATGTAACCAATTAACTTAAGGGTTTGGGGAGTGGAGAAGCCAGTGAGAACATTGAGGGAAATGACCGGTTCTACTTCGGGAGGGTCTGAAGGAGGGGTTATGTCAGTGATTTCAGGTGACTCAGACATAAGGTGAGTTTCAACATCCTCTTCTGAAATATCCTCAGAGATGGCCATAAAATATTTTGTTCCTTACACTTGTGGCCCGGGAAATATTTGTCATCACAATTATAACAAAGGCCTTTGAGTTGGCATTCAGCCATTTTAGCCCTGGTCAATTTTTGGATCTTTAGTGGGGCGGAGGGAGTAGTGGGATTTACGAGTTTAGGGCAAGGGTTAAAGGAGGGTTTTCAGTTTTGAGAAGATACAACCTGTTGTGATTCTTTATCTCTTTTAGTAGCCTCCACCCAACTCGAAGGTCGATCCATGAGGACATGGACCCAAATCCCATCCTTCAGGCCACTAATAAAACAGTCTCAGAAAAAATCATCATTCATGCCCTTTGTTCGAAAATCTAGGCGCTCAAAGGCAGCTATAAAGTCTTCCACTATTCCTGATTGTTTCAACTTTTTCAAACGGCCCAAATGGTTAGTGTCAGTGTCAAAGAATTCATAAAGCTCAATCACAAATTGTGTCCAATAAATATACCCTTGACAGGAAGTTTTTCTCCATTTCCACCATTCCAAACGTTCTTGATCTAGATGGAGAACACCATACCGAAGTTTGGCCAAGTCATCTTGAATTTCGTATAAAGAGAAATAATGTTCCATTTGGGTTACCCAACCAGTGGGGTCTGAGCAATCAAATTTGGTCACATCCACCCGCGGAAGGCATAGGTCATGTTGAAAGTGATGGTGCTGAAAGTTATGGGAATGGGAGGAATGTTCACCTTCAGTCTTTAGAGGTGTGTCAGAGAAAGGGTCATCTATAGGGATATGAAGTTTGGTGCAGAGTGATGTTTTTTTGTTTTTTTTTTACACCTACAAAGTTATACTCCGTTTTGAAGAATACTACAAAGATGAAATCCCCAAATGATTAACCAGGAAGAAAAGTGTAGTGATTTGGCAACCTGAACATAGTTGCGCGGCAATAGATCTTGTTTGTTTTAATTTTTTTAAGTTTCTATCCCCCAAGGGTTAGGTATTCAAGGGTTCTATAGACAAGGGTTTTCCCTCTACTATAGCTCACTGATATACGTGCGGGGTCCAACAATAGTACTCGGCCCAATATCTCAGGGCACTAACTAAGGAGGATAGACCGTACCCTTAGTAGTACTACTCGACTACCCAGGTACTAGAGAGTATCTTCCCGAGTGTTGTTCTCGGTGGCACTATAGCAGTCAGGCGACCGATCAGTTTATCTAANAAGAAATCTAGGTCGATCCGTACATAGGTGTTGTTTGATGCTCTACCACTCAAAGGGGTACCAACAAGAGTTACAAGGGTGGCCAACAGATGTGTCCTTAAGAGCCACTTGTATTTCCTATGTGTATGAATCCCTCAACGTCGGGTTTATGTGCGTAACGAAAGATCTCCATGGCTTAAAGATACCGGAATACATCTCTACTCTGGAAAAAAAATTACCCACAATTTCTGCCAAGGAAAGTGCTCTCATACCACTTGTAATATACCAGATATAAAAAGTATGCAGAACAGAAATAAAATGCTAGAAATGGCAGAATAACAGTAATATAACCATCATAATCTCCACAATAACACATAAATGATATAAGAACAACAACATAAATAGCACTTTGATTAAGAAATCAATGTTCACTGGACTCTTCGAGGGTGCAACCTCCAGTCGAGCAGCGCTCTATTACAATAATCTCCAAGCTAGGGTTCTCATACCCTCGACTCATATTTATACTAAATTTGTTTATCAAAAGAAGCATCTAGAGGAAGATCCTTCTAGAAGCGGAAGCTTCTATTAGGTATTTTTACATCCGCCTTATTCTATTTTATTAAAAGGCCTTATTAATATTGACCTTTATTACATCCGAATATATTTTTCTACCTATGTGCGGGTTAGGGCCCTAACACCTACGAACGATTTGAGCAGTCTACATGGTATTTTCCTTGGTCATGCAACCAATAACATTGTCGAATAAAGTGAATTCATTGATTTATTAACTGGCACCATTTCACTTGGAATACATCATCTAATTGTATGACTCGATTCTCAACTTGTGGTGTTGCAATTAAGCAACATCTATTCCATCATAAGTCCTACACTATTATGGGTATACTTGAGAATTTTCCTCTTGGAAAGGAATTTTGATTACATTGAATATCAACACATTCCTAGATATCTAAATGCATTAACAGATGCTTTAGCCAATTATGTTTTAGATAGACATTTACGAAATTTAGAAACCCAAACACAAACACATAAAGAAAAGTAAGCCAATAGAAGTTTTTGTATTATAACGCAAAAATTTACAAAAATGTGTGTCTCAAGAACAAAATATTGAAGCACATGGCTTCCTCTACATATATATCATGGATGTTTCTCATGATAAAAAACAACTTCCCATGCTACACGACAGAGAAATCGACCAATAAAAGTTGAAACGCCAACAATATGGTGTTGGTAGCATTGAGGAAGCTCATCTACACTAACTTCATGGATGTCCATAGTCAATCCCTTAAGGTTGTGTTCGATCTCCTTGATATCCTCAGCTGATACTCCTCGACCTTCCATTGTTCCTACCTCTCCACGTCTCTGGAATGGAGATGATCTTGGAGGCTTGAAAGGTGCCACATATTCATTTTGAGAGATTTTTATTAGTCTCGGATACATAACATAAAAATTTCATAATTAAAATACCAAAAAAAATATACAATGAAAAATTCCTTTTTACCTATGTATCCCCAATGTAAACCATCAAGTAGTTCCAAATCAGGATCACCACGAAAATCATCCCCAACATAAGCATAATCCTCGATCATGATAAGTTGATCTATCAACCACTAGAAGAACATAGGCCCATATGTAACAATTGGGATGCCACCATGGCATACCATAAGTCAACCCATCTCTTCTTTGAGGATCACGTGGAGTGGGCACACCCCAATCCACATGCTGAAGATGAAAAACTTGGACCCTTTCTAGCAAAAAAGTCACCAAAATTGATCTGTACCCAAATTGTTTCAACCGACCAATCCTGCACTTTGTTAATTGTTTCTTCATATTATTGAGGAGTCCCTCACACCAGTTAAATACTCAAGGCTCCATGCACTCAATGGAATATTGAAACTAAATCTGCAAGCCCATGTGTGGAGCTGCACTGCCAGCCACACAAGTGATGGTGAAGAGTATGGTCCTCAAAGATAAGTAAAGGAAGTTATTTATGGGAATCTTACCACTATGTTTCTCTGTATCAGCTGAGTAGTGTTGTGAGAGATAGTAATCCATTGGCTCACCTCCTCCTCTACTTCCTGATAGTGACACTCGAGACCCACGATGAGATAAACCGGTCAAGAAATTGATGTTGTCAATCTCCAAAGTGAGTGTGTACCCCAACATGGAAAACTTGTTCATTCACATCCTACACTCAAACTAAGTTCTCTAATAGAACTAATTGGGCCCTCATGCCCTGCACTTTGAAGAAAATAAGAAATCCACACTATTGAAGTGCCATAACTCTGTTGGGATCATTCCCTGCAATATAATCTTCCTCCTTGTGTTCTCTTTCCCTCCATTCGAGCATGATGAACTGTGAAATGTTTGTCATACAACATTTAAAGATGAATTAGTCGATTGAAAATATGAAATTGGGGGCTTCCCTAATCAATTCTTTCTTTTTTATTTTTGAGTTTTGGTCATTGTAGGTCATTGGTTTACCAGATTGTGACATCTTCTCACTTCATTATTTTAACCCATGTGACGATCCCAGTTTGTCGCAGTTCCCGATATAGAGAGCCTGAGACAATCTGGAGGTGCTTCCCCCTTTGGAAATTTTCCCATGAAAATAAAAAATGACCATAAAAACTAAATAAAATTGTTATAGAAAGAGAGAGGAAAGGAAGATTACCAACCTCATGAAGACGGCTCAAAAAATTGTCCACGAATCGCGTCGGAATCATCGCTTGAAGATCGGGGAAAATGAGGGTTTTGACACTAGTTTTGGTGAAATACAAATGGAATGGTAAAAATGATTTTTTTTTTTACTTATATAACCTATTTTACCATTTTTGACCTAAAATGAAATTATTTTTCACCTATGTTAAAACCTAATGAACATTTTAAAGTGTCAATGTTACAGGATACAGGTTGGGCGACTAGAATTTTGATATGGATCAACCCTTTTAATAATTTTTTACGTGTTTTTGCAAATCGTTTGATGTAAATATGCTTTTAAGTTTTTTCAGTAAAAAATGTCGAGCATATTCTTTTTTCTTTCTGGTGCTCATAAATCTATGAGAATGTAACTGAGTAAACTTTTATCACCTTTTCGGACTCGTAAAGGCTATACGAAAAAGGAACCCCCCTGGAGTCCTCTTTAAGCTCTTTTCAAGCTCCCTACACATGAAAAGATATCTGAGGGATCTTGTTCTTTTCACGCTCATTAAAGTATTTGAAAAAAACTTTTGTTTAACGATAGATTATCTCTTTTTTGGTCTCATCAGACTACTTTATGAAAAAGGACATTTTCGAGTTTTCTTTAAGTGTTTTTCAGACTCTCTAAACATGAAAAACCCCTGAGTTTTCTTTCTTTGGAATCTTAAAACAAACATCGAAAAGCCCATATCAGACCGAACCACTCCTTCCTAGGGTTCCTTAAAAATAATCCGAGGGACTCATCCAAAGGATGAGCTTACATTTCAAGCATATGTTATCCTCCTCAAGCTTGTGTAAAAATAAAGAGGTACTCACCAGAAATGGTGGGGGGGAATTGGGAAAGAAATGTATATATGTATATGTGTTAGTGGCAGTAAGTTGCTAATTAACATGATACCCCTTTGCATTGTCATATCTAGGTTAGGAAATACATTTGTCTCTCATTTGATCATCCACAAGTCTGTATATTGGTCCTCCTTAAGTCAATGTTTCCAAGACAATTGTCATGTCGTTCATATGTTCAAGAGAAGTTCAACCGAAGCAAGCCCTCTATCGAGTCATCCATCTGCAGTCCTCAAACTCTTACCATGTCAACCTTCTCTGAGTCATTCTTGAATCACTTTGTACTTTGATCTACTTCAAATCTATTACATGTTTCATGTCATTGAAGGAGGATACATTAAGGCCCTCATGTGGCGAGTCTTTTCTTGTTGAATTTAGAGAGATTAGTTTGTTTCAACACTTACCTATTTGTCCAGTAACACTAGGAGGAATACGCGTGGTGGATGACGAGGATGACACATGGCCCAATTATCTAGTGACAAGTGTTAGGGTCCACATGGTACCTAAGGCTTGTGAAAGTCATGAATCTAGGTGACACATGGCACACGCACTAAGGGTACACGTCAACCTAGGTGACATAGACATGCCACGTCACTCCAGGATGTTAGCCTCCGGGGACGATCAGTTTCCCCTACTGGAAAATTTCTGAAGCACTGAAGGCCAGAGTTTAGAACCAATGATGGTCATTGATGTGAGGTTCGTGGCGATTTTCTCCTGACCGTTAGATCGAACAAGTGTGAGGATAAGGTAAGTACTTCGATGGTTTAACACATCCTCTTGTCCTCAAATATCCTGGATCTCCAGAGTCCTGAAGTGGTCCCCACTTGTACGTGTTTCCACATTATTTCATATTTACTATTAGGTAATGTTTGTACACATAAGTGTGGGGTTTGGCCCTTCAGGGATTTTGGCTCGTGAGTTCCATCACCCCCTCATTTGGAGTCCTGAATTATTTGGAAATGATTAAAAGGTTAAATAGGGGCCCTATAATTATCATTTAACATATAATTCCTCCATCCTTTGGGACCACCATCATTTCCCTCTCCACTTCAAACCTCTGGAGTACTGGAGTCCCAAACCTATGAAGTGCACTAAGAGATGTTTAAGGCGAACAATCCCAGGTTTAATCCAATGCCCCAAATCTAACTTTGCAACTAGATCAACAATCGTTGTAGTTTTCTCTTGGAATTTAGGACTTATAGAGTTCTTAGCCTCTGCACACCTTCCATAGGCTCTGTACTCCCTCTCACTAACTCTCCTAAGCTTAACAAACCTTTAACTCGATCCCTGTTGCATTCCTTGCATGTATTTAATGTTTGGTGAGGTTTAATTGGAAATTTTATTTAAGTAATCATGTAATTAACAGGAGCATGAAAGTTATTTCCTATTTTCCAGACCTGTAGAATAGTAAAAATATATATACATATATCTTCTAAGATTTTAGATCCTAAGTCTAAGTTTCCTGGCATAAGAGTTAAAGATAGACTAGAATAAAACAATAGTAGCAGAAATCGCTCTTTCTCTCTCTATGATGTTAAATGAAATTTATTGTTCCTTCATTATTGCATATAAATGGATAAAATTGTAAAACTCGGTCAACCACAACATTCATTTCCATAATTTATCACAGGAAGTCACAAGGTGAAGTTATTCACCCACACAAAATTTTATTTTTAACATGTCCATATTCACACTTATATTCTCAATGAACTGTTAACAAAAAAATGAATTTATGTTGTTCCAAAAACATCGTTTGTAATTATTTATGAACTAAATAGTGTAGATATTTAGGAAAAATATAATTATCTAGAATTCATAAAATGTTGCAACTGTTGAAATGGGTGCCCTTTTCCACCCAATTGTAGGCACAAAAACTCTTGGAATGATTTACCATTGGCCACCCCCTAGCTAGATCATGATTCTCTAAGAGAGACTCTTCTTTTGCTCAGCAGTAACAAGGGACAAAGGTTACTCTCCTTTTCCCACAGGAAATTTGGAAAATTCATTTTCTCCACCAAGAAAGGGGGTGTGCAATGAGTGCCTCCTCAATCACTCATCTTCTTCGCAACCTCGTTTATCATCTTGGAATGAAAACACTTCCCATATCTTCCTGTACCCAGTGTTAGCACTCTGTAATTTGCCCAAGGTTGCGGAGGCAGTCACAGAGGCAACATCAAAACCACTTCGAGTCTTGGATATATCCCTCCAAGACTCAAAGAGGGATCTTTCTATTTGATATAAATTTGTTAGAAGAGGATATTAGGGTAGCTATGCAGAATAGGGTTATGTTCTTGGGCTTTTCTAGTTGAGACAACAAAATAAGACCATGGGCAATGGAGTCACAATCTGAGATTTAATAAAAAGAAACAAATCCTACAGACAGAATTACAGGGCAAGGTAGTAAAATCATTGGATTCTTCGTAATCTTGGGGTATGGAAGAGGGGGAAAATTGTTAAGAAGTCAAATTAAAGACAGATCAGTAAAGAATTCTGCGTTTAACTTTTAGTGGAAAACATTGACATTGCTTTAAACTGGGAACAGGGTGTTTTTACACAAATCCTAATCTTAAATCTCTTTGAAACAATGGAGAAGACAAACATATATGATAACATAGGAAAACAAAATCACAATGAGAAAAAACTTCACCAATGAATTTGACACAAGAATCCTGTAACTGCTACGACTGTATTATTTGAATTGATCAAAAATACAGTTGGCTCTATGAGCTCTGATACAAGATTTAAATCATGGTCCCTGACTGATCAACCCTTTTAAATTAAAAATCATCTCTATAAATAGGAGAGGTATCCCCATAAGTTTTTGAATTTGGATTCAACTTCCTCGGCCAAAAATAGCCACGAATCCCCCAAAATTTGGAACTGCCTACCATGAAAGACGGGCCTAATTTCTGCAAAAAAGGGGTCCGAACAGACATTTGTTTCTCTTCAACACTGAAACATGGGAAAACACTGAAGGATTTTATGGTATATGGGCATGTTCTGGACAAAAACCTCCTTCGGTTTCTCCAAAATCGCCTCCAGCTAGCCGTAACAGCTCTTGCAAGATCAGGACTGTAACAGAAAAACCGAAAATCCAAAAAAAAGGTTGAAAGACAGCTTCGATTCTCCCTTTTCGTGGCACTTGTGAAAAAACTAAGAGAGGTTTTTTTTCTTCAGCCCATGATGAGAAAAAACCTCTCTCGGATTTTGAAAATCCATCTTCATTTTCCCAGAATCTGTTTTGAAAGAAGATATACCGAATAGGCAAAAAATGGCGAAAAATGAGAAAAGTGGTTTTTTTGGGGATGGGTGGTATTCCGGACCCCCCTTGAGGTGGTAAGAGGTTTTCGGGGGGGCTTACGCTGGAATTTGGAGGTGACACCTATCCGGGGGGTGGTTTTTAGAAACTACCATTCCGGACCCCCCTCCTCTCGTTAAGTTTTGGATAGTGAGGGGGGGTACAGAATTTTTAATAACCGTTGATTTATGTTTGATGTGAATGAGAGTGTAGGGGGGGTATTTGGGTGGGTAGACTTAGGGTAGTGTAGTTTTTAATTTTTTTAGTTTTTGTTTTTAATATTATTTTATTATATGTTTTATTATGTTTTGTTTTATGTTTTGTTTTATGTATTTTATATGTGTTTTTTATATATGTTTTGTGTTTTGTTTTAATTTTTTTGTTTTTAACATATGTTTTTGTATTATTAATTATCATGTTTTTTTTTATTATATTTTAATTATTTTATTACTTTTTTTTGTTTTATTTAATATTTAATATATGTATTTTTATATTATTTTTTAATTTGTTTTTTAATCAATTTAAATTAATCAAACTCTCACCTAATTACTAACTTAGATAATTAACTTAATTATTTATTAATTAATTAATAATTAATTAATTATTAACTAGTTAGTTATCAACTAGTTTAACCAATTCTAACTATACTAACATTATTATTTAATCTAATTAACTTATTGTTCTTTTTGTTTATCCTAAGTTTGATTATTCATGGATGGGTGATGGGCGAGAGGTAGTAAACGGGGGAAAAGGACAAGGGAGTGAGGGCACGGAGTGGATGAAAGATGCAGCAGGGTGATGGGGGAGCGAGAAAAATGAATGGAGGGGAGAAACGGGATCAACCGAGCCAGACTTCATCATCACGAGAGAAAACGCCAAATCAACAGTCGAAGAATCAAGTTACCTATGATTATAGGTCCCCAACAACCAGAACATGTTCTATTTTCAATTCTCTTTAGAAACAAACAATTTCACATGCCCTCTCTCTTCAGAAATGATCACCAAACCCATTCTTCATTCCTTTTCCCTTCTGCCCATGAATTTCCTCTCTTTTCTTTCCTTCCCCAACAATATTTCATGGTTCAAAATCCCGTTTTCGTGGTTAGGTCAAGAAGTCTTTTAGATGGGTACTCTTCCCATCTCCTCATTAACTCTTGAGGAGGACTTCCCAACTACTAGCATGAATGGTAATTTACTTTTCCTGGGTCAGAGGATTGTTCTGGGTCTGGATAATTTAAATCCATCATAGTATTGGTCTAGTAGGGGTAATATCAACCATTATTGGTTCCCCTCCCCATATCTCTCATGCATCATGATCTACCTTGGAAACCCCTTCAGTAGTTATGAAACAATTTCCATTTTAATAAATAAAAAAAATATATACATTACCTCTCATAACAAAAGGTTCATCATTTCCTACATCCACACATAATCAATTTTCCCATAGTCTTTTACCAGGCTATAGTCATATTAACAATCTGGGGGAAACAAGGGTATTATAATACCCTCCCACTTAAAGGAACATCGTCCTCGATGTTCTACCTGTCGATATTTTCTATATGTACAACAATAAACAAAAATGGGTATGCTTGTTTCATGGCATCCTCCATTTCCCATGTAGCTTCATCTGGACCAAAGTGTTTCCACTACACCTTGACCTGTGCAATGATTTTGTTCTTGAGTAAGATTTATTTCTTGTCTATTATGCACTATGGATCTAGCAAGAAGTCTCCCTTTGGTTCCACCTAAATCACAGACCAATCAATTATATGATTAGAATCATGTACATATTTCTTCAGCAACAAAACATGCAAAACATTATGTGCCTTTACTGTGGAAGTGATAGTCTATATTCTACAGGTCCCACTCTATCCAAAATTTAAAAGGGTCCACGAAATAAAGGTGCCATCTTGGCACAATTTCCCATTCTCAAGGAACTTTTTCTAGGCATAACTAGGAGATACACATCATCTCCTGCCTTGAACTCTTTAGGAGTTCTCTTTCTGTTTACATAGCTTTTCATTCTATTCTAAGCTATTTGCAGATTCTAATTTATTTGGACTACTTGTTGTTCCATTTCTTCTAGCATATATGGCCCAAGTGTGATTTTTTCTACTAGGTTATTCCAGCTAATTAGAGTGTTGCATTGTCTACCATAGAGAGCCTCAGAAGGGCTCATCTTCAATGACTCTTGATGGCCATTGTTATAATAAAACTCTACCAGAGGTAGGTAGTCTTCACACTTCTTGGGTTGATGCGTCACATGCATCCTTAACGTTTCCTCTAACAGTTGGTTTTCCCTTTTTTCCTACCCATCAATCTAATGATGATAGGATGTACTAAATAGCAATTTAGTTTCAAAACCAACAAACAAAGATTTCCAAAATTTTGAAGTAGATTTTGTATCTATGTCTGATATGATTTCTTTAGGCATGCCATGTAGTCTAAATATTTCCTTCATGAAAACATTGGCAATATTTATTTCCTTGCAAGTTGACTTTGTGAGGATAAAGTGAGTAACCTTGCTCAGCTTGTCCACAACTACCATAATGGCATCATTATGCTTGGTTGATTTAGGAAATCCTGTGATGAAATCCATGGAGATGGTTTCCCATTTCCATTCTGGAATTGGTAGGGGATGCAATAGCCCTGTTGGATGTCGGTTCTCTGTCATAACCTATTGACATTCTAAACATTTAGCTAAGTAATCATCTATGTCCTTTTTTAGTCCAGTCCAGTAGAACAGTTTCTTAGTGGCTGCGATCCTTTTTTGATAACCATAGTGACCAATATATGGTATTTTGTGTAGTTCATCCACTATGAACCTCTTCAAGTTGTCACAAATGGGAATATATCATATAACTTTGTAAGTTTGCAAGACATCATTCAACAATTCATAGCCCTCTGTTGGCATAGGGGTAAACCCAGGGTTCAACTCTAACAACGCACCAACAAGCCCTAACTACTGACCCTTTCGGCAACACCTGCAAAGAAGATGCAGTCTCACCTGAAGTAGCAATAGGGGGTTGCAATACATAGGTGTCTACAACCAGAGGAAATGTAAAGTGGATCCAAGGAAACAACACATAGCAACGTAGTTATTCTTTATCTCCCTTAAGCCTACTACGCAAGTTATATCTCAAATCTAACACAATGGTGCAATAACAGTATAACAGAAAGCAAAATAAGATGGCATCAATCACACAGAACAACAAGATATACGTGGTTCACCCTCTCCCTTGGGCTACATCCACAGAACTACATTTCTTTATATATTGAATGGAAACACATAGTTCTATATGTGCACTTAGCTTTCATATCTCTCTTCTTCTCTCTTTCTCTCCCTTCTCTGCCCACTTAGCTGCAGGGTTGATCTTCACACCCAGCTGAAGATCTTACAACACAGACTCAATACACTTCTCTCTATCAACAACAACAATAATCAACCATCATAACATGAACAAATCCATCCCAGGTCCTCTAGACCTTTATTTATACATT
>JASDQU010244200.1:36407-60686 GCA_032191745.1 Picea mariana | reverse complement strand
ACTTCTTCATTTAAATCTCCATTTAGAAAAGCTGACTTGACATCCATTTGATATACTTTAAACTGTTTATGACAAGCATAGGCAAGAAACATTCTAATAGCTTCTAGTTTTGCTATGGGCACAAATGTTTCATCAAAATCCATTCCTTCTATTTGAGCATACCCTTTACAAACCAATCTGGATTTATTCCTGACAATTTTTCCTTTCTCATTCCTCTTATTTTTGTAGACCCATTTTGATCATATTATATTTTTGTCTGTTGGCCTAGGAACTAGGTCCCAAGTGTCGTTCTTTTCAATCTGGTCTAGTTCCTCATTCATAGAGTTTAACCAATTTACATATTTACTGGCCTTATTGAAGTTCTTTGGTTCCACCATGGACATGAAGGCTATATGTGATTACTCAGTGTTTTTGATTATCTTTCTCCTAGTTTGAACACCTTTGTCTTTTTCACCGATTATCTGACTTGCATGATGATTCTTTTGAGTAATTCTGGAGGAGGAATTTGATGTTGTCTGTTGATTTGAGTCTGTTTGAATATTTTCATCTTCATTTGACTCAGAGTCTTCTTTTTTTGATTCTTGGACATGTTCAGCTTCAACTTCATCTATATCCTTTTTTGTTGATTCAGTGGTGTTAACCTCTCTTACTGGTATTTCTTCATCAACTTTTATGTCAATACAGACAACCAATTTATGCATCCTCTTATTATAGCATTTGTATCCTTTACTATTTGTAGCATACCCTAAGAAGATGCCTTCATTAGCCCTGTCATCATACTTGCCAAGATTCTCATCATTATTATTTATGTAAAACTTACTCCCAAAGACTTTGAAGTGTTTGATTGAAGCAGGTCTCCCATACCACAGTTCATAAGGTGTCTTGTCTCTGTGTGGTTTGAGGTGGGATTTGTTAAGAAAATGGATTGTTGTGTTTATTTCTTCTACCCAGTAGGTTTGACCAATGTTCTTCTCATTCATCATTGACCTAGACATTTGTTGCACTGTTCTATTTTTCCTCTCAACTACTCCATTTTGTTGTGGAGTTCTTGGGATTGTGTATTCTCTCTTGATCCCATGTTTATCACATAATTCCTTGAAATAACTTGACATAAATTATCCTCCTCTATGTGACCTTAATGCCTTTAACCTATTGCCTATTTGATTCTCAGTTAAGGCTTTAAATATTTTAAATTTCTCAAATGCTTCAGCTTTTTCCTTGAGAAAAGAAACCCAAGTAAGTCTGGAGTAATCATCAATGATCAGCATAAAGTAGTTTTCTTTCCCTATTCCTTCCTTTCTTGATGGTCCACATAAATCCATATGAACTAGTTGGAGTGGTTTCTCTATTGAAGTAGAGCTCTTGGATTTAAACTGTGTCTTGGTTAGCTTTCCTATTTAGCAGGGTTTACACATAGAATCTTGTGGCTTTGATACTCTTGGAAGATCTTTTACTGCCTGAAGATTCTTTATCTTGATTAAGTGGTCAAATTTTAGATGTCCAAGTCTCCTATGCCATAACCATCTCTCATCATGTTTGCTTAGATGACACTCTTCTTTATCTTCTTTCAGCACATGTACATTATTTTTTGTCCTTATGCCTTTAGCCACCACTTTTCATGAGTTTACAGACTTTATCTTGCATTCCTTAGAAGTGAACACCACTTCACATCCTATGTCACACATTTGACTTACACTGAGCAGATTATGTTTCGGCCCATCTACCAGCAAATCATCTTGGTCTTTTCCTTTTCCATTACTCAGACTCACCATTCCTTTACCCCTGATTTTACCTGGAGCATCATTTCCAAATGTTATGTTTCCTGATTTACTTTCACTTAGAGATAGAAACTTACCTTTGTCTCCCGTCATATGATTGCATCATCCACTGTCTATATACCAAGGGTTCTTTTGTCTTTGAGCTAACAACACTAATCCACACTTGTCACTTTATTTCTTCTTCCAAACCTTGACATTTTCAACAGGGGAATTCAAATTTGGTTCATAGTTCTTTAAGCGACAGTCAGCAACTTTATGTCCATAGTTATGACAGATGTAACATTATGGTTTGTTGAATAAAGGATCATAACGATTGTTATGTTTAACCTGTGTCCTTTTCCCATCCATCAAGTGACTTGCAGTCTGTGGTGGTTTGTTACTTGGTTGTCTCATTCTTTGTTGTGGCAGATATCTATACCTTGAATGTCTTGATTGCTCATATCTAAATTTTAAATAACAGCTTACAGCGTTGTAACCAAAGTTAGAATAGAAAAAACAATATCCATAGAAAAATCCTTGGTACTTGAAAAATGGTTGTCTTCTTTGAGAAGGTCGATTTCTTCCATGCTGATGATTTATTTGACCAGAGAGTACATTATTTCTCTGATCTATAATTTTAGTTCTAGTACCTCTTTCATTAATCCTCCTGGGAAGTTGATTATCTTCTTTTGTTTCTATAGATTTGTTGTTGTCATAGGTTGTAGATTTGACAAACTTGATGGGTTCTTTGTTGCTTGGTTGATCACTACTTGATCCCACTTCATAACCCAGACCTGTTTTCAGCTTTGGATTTCTTTGTTGATTCATAATGGTGGCCAATTCTTTTGAGGCTTTTGATACTTGACAGATTCTGATGATACAAGTCTTGAAACTTCTCCAACTCTTTCCTAGTTTTCACTACTTCTTTTTCCAGAGCTTCACATCTTTCCTTCTTTTCTGATAACTGTTGTTTCAGAATGTCTTCAATTTTATTTACCTCTTCTAATTCCACTTTTAGCAGGAAAAATTATTCATCAGGTTCTTTACTACCTTTCTTGAACTGTATTAGCAATTGTTTTTGTTTTCTCTTTTTAATTATGACTCTGTCAATCTCTTCCAGTGCACTGATCAGTTCTCCTTCCAGGTCAACCACATCTTCTTCTTTGTCAGCATTACTTCCTGTGCTTTTATTATCATCATCCTCTTGGGACATAAGAATAAAGTAATTGATATTATCTTCACACGAGGAGTCACTATCTATGTCTTTTGAAGAGTTATCATCATTTACACAAAACTTTTATTTTTACCAAATCTCTTGGGTTTGAACATATTTTCACCTTCAAAGTTCTGATCATGTTTCTTGTGTGGACATTTGGTGCAAAGTGACCTATCTTACCATAGTTGAAACATTTGAAGGGCATATTACCTTGGTACTTGCCTGATCCTTTCTTTAGTCTTCTCACAAATTTTGCTTCAATTTCATCAAGCTCAGAATCCTCATTCTTGTCTTCTTTAAATGATGCTTCTCTAGAGGTGGGTTTATATTTAACTATCATCATTTCATATATTGTCAATGTTCCTAGAAGTTGATCAAAATCCAAAGCCTTTAGATCATTAAGTTCTTCTATAGCTGAGACCTTTAGGTTGAACCTATCTGTCAGAGATCTCAAAATTTTCTGAACTAGACAGTGTTCCTCAATTTTTTCACCAAGTGATTTCATTGCATTTACTAATTCTCCAACTCTCAGGAAGTACTTCCCAATAGTTTCATATTCTTTAATATGTAGTTGTTCAAACTGTACTCTATAGGTTTGAAGCTTGGCATCTTTTACCTTCTCATTACCTTCATAACTGCTAATGAGTTTGTCCCACATGTATTTGATAGTTTCCAAATGCATAAATTTTACAAATTTTGCTTCTGCAAGCCCACTCAAAATAGCATTCATAGCCTTAGCATTGAAGTTGAACTCTAGCTTGTCATCCTTATTATCTAGTATAATTGGCTTCACATAACTAGTCTCTACCACATCCCAGACATCTGCAGCTAGAGCCATTATGTAGGTTCTCATCCTAACTTTCCAGAAGGCAAATTTTGTTCCATTGAATAGGGGGGCCTTATTGGTTGATGTTCCTTCATGGCTTGACATGTTTAATCTTACTAATCTACCTTTAGATAAAAAGAACTGGCTCTGATACCAATTGTTGAACAATTGAGAGGGGGGGTGAATTAGTTGTTCCCGTGCTTAAGCAATTATGCTTATTTTAAACTCTTTACAGAGCACTCAATGACAATCACAATAATGTAGGGAATTAAAAATTAAATCATTCAGCATCAATCACAAACATTAAATACACATAGATAGATATTTCCTGAGGAAACACATAAAGGGTAAAAACCTCTTCTTCTGTATATGATAAGTAATCTTTATATTATGTACATTATCATTATTGGGAGCTCCAACTCCTCTTGAGGCTACAACCTCTATTTTGCAAGATGCAACTTGCTGAGAGCACCAACTCTCTGGTTTTTCTAGCACCCACTAGAAGGAAGCACCAACTCCCTCACTGTTATAGCACCAACTAGATGGAAGCACCAACTTCCAGTCACATAGGCACCAACCTATATAACAGAGAACCAATGTTCTCCCTAGCACCACCCTTCCACCCTGGTTTCTCTAGATGCAACCAAATGGAAGCTACAACTCCCTATGATCAAGCACCCACTTGACAATCAGAGGAAAACAGTCCTCCCTAGCACTTTTCTTCCACCCTGAGATATAAATCCTTACTTGTTGTATTCTATTATAGTGAGACAATGTTTATTCAAATACATACAAGTCACTTCACGAATTTGCTACACTGAATTACTTTGCCCATATCAATGTCTCTCTGCATTCATCTTCTTGAGCTTTCTGATCTTCTACTCTAACTCTACATGTGCACCTCTTCGCATTTTGAGGATTCTCCCATGAGTCCCTTGACTCCTCCAACTTTCGGTACCCGAAATGGAGCCTAGTTATGCTAGCTCCTTCCATTCATGTGACCATTGATGCTGACCAAGAGCCAAGTCCAAAAATGCATTTCGCAATTCACGTTTCGAGGATTCTGTGAAGATTCGTCTCGACTCTCCATGTCACTAACTCTGAAATGGAGCTTGGCTTCTCTATCTCTATTGTTCATCTCTTGATGATGTGACCATGAGATATGACCACTGACTAGTCATTTGAGCACTTTTCTCTTCAGATCAATGGTCCATAGCATTCTGTGATCCAACGGTTGTGATCATGTCGCAACCTCGCATATCATGACTTCCCTCAACATTACCTTTGACTTTCCTAATTTGTGAGTCAACGAAATCCCAATCGCTTGCCACATGTCCTCTAGCTCCAATGGCCAGGATCATTTCATGACCTTCCATATCTCGAGTTCCAACAACTCCTTCCTCTGGAATTCCTGATCTATGAAAACGTTGAAATGGATCCATATCATATGAACAGTCGAGATTTCTTGTTGATCCAACGGCTATCCTCCTACCCAGGAGTTCATCCTTCGGGACTTTGGGGGAGTGATGAAGCTAAAAATCCTGAAGCAAAACTCTCGGAGTGACGTCATTATTGCGTCACTCATAGACGTGTCATGAGTTGAGTGGCTACCATGTGTCACTCAGAATTGTGATTTCTAGTGGCCTAAGATGCCAAATCAACTTGACACTTGTCCTTGTATGATTGCGCCATGTGTCCTTGCTGACGTAGGCTTCCACCTGTCCTTGCTGACATGGTCTGTCATGATCTACCTCCTGAATATGATGGCCCAGATTCATCCTTGATCCAATGACTAAGATTATTTCGTGATTTCACATATCAGGAGTTCAAGAGGTTAGGTCACCTCATTCCTTTGACTTTCCAGTCAGTGAAAATATGATCTTTCACCACGTGTCCTGCCCGATGATGGACGGTCCTCCTATTTTTTGGATTTTGTGAACCCGCTTCACTTTGCACTTTAAAGATCATGTAGGTTCTCTTGGATCGGACGACGGTCAGTCCCCACACTCATATATAATGCATGAGATCTGTCCTCCATCTACGTGCTCCTCCTGTCTAGACTTACGATGGCTTCCAAGCCTGTTTTCCATCAAATGACAAGCACACTCCCGACAGTAACCCTATTGTTTTTCCTGTAACATACCATTTTTGTTCTTTCCATCAATAACAATCACATTCTTCCTGTCTTGTTCTTGCCTGAACCCATACCATTGTTGTTCTTGCCAACGCTATGTTTGTAAATATGGCAACAATTCATATTTGTAAAGATACAATTGTTCAATTGAGATTTTTCTTATTGTCGATTAATCTATTATATCTTCACTAAGGATCATGATTTGAAAGTTGTTCTTTTTGAATTTTAAATAAGATTTAAATTGTCAGTCAAAGTGATTTTTATCCTGACACTGTCAAAATTTTAGAATTATACAACCTTCTGGTATAGATTTCTCTTAACAGATAGGTTGTTGGAGCAGTGTTATATAGGACAACCAAAAGTTCTTTTTAAATACTGGCCAGTTACTGGTCTGCACATTTCGTCTTGGACCATATGATGGACTTATTTTTATGAAACTTTATGGGATACAGTTTACTCTTTGGATTTCATCCTTTTGTAGATTGTTCAATGTTATTGTTGTTTCTCATATAATTTCTGGACATGAAATCTTATTTGTATTGAACTAGCTTTAGACTATTCTGCATATAACTTTTCATGTTATGTTTTTCTTTATTTGGTTCATTATATTTTGGTTCTTTTAATATCTTTGAATGATCATCTATCTATGGATTTTGAGTTTACATATAATGTTGGGTAGTTGGTAAAACCATTTGCTAAGAGTTAAAATTTATTTCACTTTCATCTATTGGACATTTTAAATTCACATGAGATAATATCTATTTTTCTTTCTGTTATCATAGACTTGTTCTGAAATATAAAATACTTTCTTGAGTTTTTTCGGGAAGTATCGTTCTTGATTTTGTCATAGATTTATACTTGACACAGGTTAAGTGGAGCTTATACAAACACATAAAGACGAATCTAGCTTAGTACCGTTGATCAACCTCAGGTTAGTTAGTTTACATTTTATTTGATTTGTTCATTTGCGAATGAATAATGATTACATCATTTAAATGTTAAATGTTTTTTCCATTATCATTATATCATTTATAATCTTATTCACTCATTGTTTATTATTTTTTCATTTATAGTACAAAAATAGTTTCCTTTATTTCCCACCTTGTTTTGATCCATTAGTTGAAAACAACAATTTTCACGAGGCTTTATTTAAACCTTGTAATTGTACATATCTATTATATATAATACTACTATTAGCTAATAAATTCTATTAATGTATTGTTTGATAAGATTGTACATCTAGTTAGTTTACATCTTTTAATTATTTTAGAATCCCAGTTTGATAATGAAGCCATAAAACCCATTAGGGTAGATTATCCCAAATGGCTTGGGTTAAATAGACAACCCCATTCTGGATCTTTCCTTCTTGTTGACGGTGTGTCATAAACGCCCGTCAACAGAATGACATTTTGATTTTATTACTTATAATCACATACCTAGAAGTTCTAGTTATGTATCCAATGCATATGCTAATTATGTTTTAGATTGGAATTTGTCACATAACTAAAGTAAATAAAACACATCCATCAATGTACACATTGTAACATATAAGTGAAGATGAAAACCAATGTTTTTTATATTTCATCTCTCCAAGAATATGGTGTCATAGTACAAAATTGGGGCTTACACCCTCAAAATACATATATGGCCAGTAGATACAACGACCAGGGAATCTATGCCTATGGCACTGGATGTGTATCATGATAGCATACAATGGCATTTTCGAGATGTTGGAAGAGTCCCACCTAAGCATGGGGCACACCCACCACCTGCCACTACATAGCCTCTGGCAGATCCTCTACCTGAACCATAAGAATCTTGTGCATCAAATGAGACAGGTTCCCCTGCACATTTTGAAGCACTCTATCCGCATCTCCTCTCGTTGGCTCATCTCCCTGGTTCCTCCAACGATGTAGTGGGAATCCATCTGTTCTTCATAGACCCACATCTGTGCAACAAAGTAATTGTAAATACTTGATACCATCCAAAAATGTTTGCATTTTTTCTATTCTCTTTGAAAAACACAAAAAAAAATGAAATATATAAAAGATGTTTACATATATCACCATAGGTGGATCCT
Organism: Picea mariana; assembly: GCA_032191745.1. Classification (NCBI taxonomy): domain Eukaryota; kingdom Viridiplantae; phylum Streptophyta; class Pinopsida; order Pinales; family Pinaceae; genus Picea; species Picea mariana. Next base: position 52,673 of record JASDQU010244200.1, on the reverse strand, counting down.
AGTGGCAATGGCATGTATGGATATCCTCTATAGTCGATCTCTACATAAGGGTAGTCGTTCAGGGATATCACCTACCGACACCACCAGGAGAAGAACTCATCATTGTACGGGGTTGGCACCCTACCACCTCCCAATCGCATCATCACCTCGGTCCACCATGACATGGATGGATCATGCAGTCTATGTGGAATGATCTCGACTCTATGGCTCAATCCTGGAACCCACTCAAAGAAAAAACGACACAATATAGATGCGAACCTAAAGTTCCTCTTCCTACCTTGTTTGTAGTCTGTCAATTGACTCTTCATGTCAGTCAGTAGTGAGGTGCACCAATCATAAGCTATGGGTCATAAGCACTCCACTGAATAGAAAAACAATGGCCTTGATACCTGGTGTAACGAGGGTGACCCCATTATCCGTGTAAGAATGATAACGATGATCTTCAAACTCGGTTTGTTGATTTCCCTAATGGGGATTTGGCTCCCTACCTTTTATGTGCCTTCAACACAATGAGTGGTGATGTAGTCCTCTATGTTCATGCCACTCCTAGCTCCCCAAGATTTGAGTTTCACCACCTCACCCTAACAATACAATCCTATAAGGAAATAGATATCCTCGACTTCAATTATCAATGGTTTCCCACTCAGGTTGAAGGCCTCTGTATCCAGATCCCAAAATTTCACCAGCATTTGGAGCAGCCTCACTTGAGCTCTCATTCCTTTGAGAGCCCAAAAATTGTAAATCCCACATCTTTTTAGCACTAATTGGGCCCCTGGATCTCTTTCCACTGCAACATAAACTTCATCATGCTCTCTTTCTCTCCATTCAAGTACCATCCTGCAAGAATAAATCCATTTTTTGAGTCAAAACCTTTTAAAAAAACCAATATGCAGACTTGTATGTGGGTTGTTGTGGTCATGATGCACTGGGTCATTAATAAATATTGACAAGTTTGGAAAATTAAGCGTGGCCATAAAAGGGAGTCGAGGTTGTGGCATCTGACCCCCATCTCCTGGGAAAGATTGATGTTGGGGAATCACAACCCATCTAGGGTTTTGGTATGCACCATGGCCCTGTCAGGGATTGTAAAACCCCCCTCCAAACTAATTCATAAGGGGTTAGTTGGGCACCATTCCATTAGGAATGTTATAATGAGGATTAAAAACATTTCCCCCAACAAGAGGAGCTCCAGGCTGGGGGGTTCCCATAGTATGAAACTGACTCCCTCCAAGAGGGAATCTGGAGGATAGAGGTGGATTCGTCATACCAAATGTGTTGGTTGAAATCAGTGTGGAGGAGGAAGGTGTAAAGGACAGAACATAGATAGCATCTTGTCCACCCAGTTGATTACTCCATCCAGGAGCATTAAGACTAGGATTAGACCTAGGAGGCAAAGAAGGTTTGCTTCCATCCATAAGATTCATTTGGGGAATATGAGATCCACCAAACAAGAGTGGAATATTCCAAGGAGCCATGCCACCAAGTCCAAAACTAGGATTAGTATTATTTGATGGAATGGAAGACAAAAATTGTGATGTCATATTCAGCATACCAAAAGAGAAAGGGTTAGAGACCGAAGGGATGGACTAAGCATTACATCCAGGTGTACCAAAAAGAGGCTCAAAAGGGTTTGTTACTATGGGTTGCATAACATCCATAGGCCATATAGGAGTAATGATGGTGACCTTCAGCACCACAACCGAAGTGGTTGAAGGGGTAGAAAGAATCCCATTAACTATGGTAGGTATCGGAGTCGAAGGAATCCCAGTATCTTTCTAACTCGACTCAGTACTCATACTTCTATGACCACAAGTCTAGTAGGTGGAGGTGTGTGTAGCATGATTGATAACTTTACACCTTTTAGAAGGCAAAGACTCAAGATGCGGTGGTAACTTCAACAAATGGCGAGACCGACGAGGAAGCTAGTCTGGCTCCACAATGACTCAAGACTCGAGATATAAAAATAAATCCTAAGGCCAACTAACAATAAAAGGGCACACCAAAATAAAAAAAAGGCCAAAATGCACACAAATAGGATATAGTAGTTGAAAAGGGGACTCCCTTAATAAAGTAGGTATGCCTCGCCCAAGAGGGTCCTCAGACTCCCTTCAAAATATTAGAGGTATCAGAATCAGTTATAAGGGCCCTTTTGGGCTTAACACCACAATCGATCAAATCCCCCTAGAGAGGTAATCCTCCATAAAGGGTGTGTATTGTTTGACCCTTATCTGACTCAGGGTACCTGAAGAATAACCACTACAAGTAACCTATGTGAAGCAACTAAAGCCACCATGATATAACCAATGTGCAAGCGAAGAGTCATAAGTTGGGTTCACCATATGGGAAGGGCAACAAAGCCCAAAATCTTGAAAGCACCACCTCTCACAGCGGTAAAGGTACTAGGAAAACCCCCATATATTAATAGATCCCTAGAAATATCTCTGATGCTAAGAAGGTATTAGAGGGTTATCTCTGCAACCAACTTCATGTGACCCTGTGCTCAACTCCGGTGTGAGCGGAGCATCTTGACGTCACTAATTATACAATGGATTTCACCTCTCCCTTATTCAAACACATATGTTGAGTTTAATAGTCTTGGAGAAGTTTATTCACAAAATCCTATTCCAAGGCCCTATATCATATACTTTTTTGTGTACTTTGAAAAATGAAATCGTTTCTAATCAATTTTAAATTAATCATCTTTATTTTTAATGGATTTGTTTACTCAAAGGATGTGGTCTTGAAACTAATGATGTTATGACTCAGCATATAAAATAAATGAATATGAACATAAAGTTAAGTCCTAAATTTTAATTCTAAAGAAATGATAAACATTTCAAATTGCAACTTTCAATTCAACTTTGTAATTTCAAATACGATGCAATCTTTCCATACATGTATCAAGATCAATAATAAACAACCCAAAAGAGTAAATGCCAAAATGAAAAATGTATTTTTTTGTATTTTCAATATAAAGGAATGAAAATGCAAGGACTGAAGAACAACTTGATATATAGACCCTACTGTAAGAAGAAAGAGACAAACCAAGAAGGATACCAAGAAGCAAACACTCATCCCAAGATGCAAGGACAACCAATGAAAAATATGATGAGAAAGAAAAACCACCTGAAAATTTAACCAAAGAAAGGTTTCCTATCACTTTGAAGGAACTTAATAGTTATGACAGAGACCCAAGAAGACTCAACAACCATCAAAACTCACCCAGCAAATACCAAACTCAGCAATTAAGCAAAAGAAAGGTTGGTGTACACAATTGTTTAATCAAAAACCATGTATGTACGTGCCCTATAGAATGACAGCTCGTGTATGTACGTGTCTGTCAAGGGAAAACCTGTGTATATGTATTAAAACAATACTAGGTTAAGGATAAGGCCAAGAAACTCAGACTCAAAATGAAAATATGTTGTCAAGCAATCAGACGACAAGGAAACTCAAGCTAACCGAGAGCAATCAAAGGAGAAAAACACTCCAAACCCTGAAATAGAAGATTCAATCCCCATTATGGTCGCCAATTATTTTACGAGGAAAATCACTGTATGGCAAGGGGTAAACCACAACAGATGGAAATGACTGCAAAAATCAACTCCAATCCCAAGAATTCTATATAGATGAAAATGATAACAAGACAAGATAAAGATCCTACCTTGTCCGAATGTTCGAATAATAACACCGTTGAGCACTTGACTCAAATCTTTATACCTACAAATTTTCCTCAACGACCAAGATACACAAGAATATGGTGATAATATATATTGTTATCACATATAATAGCATAATACATCAACATTCATAACAAATAATAACAATTAAAATATTTGCAAGATATTGATTGGACAAGAAAAGAGTATTTATATTAAAATATGATCAACAAAAGTGTATGAATGAAAAACTCCTATGTTGGCATGTCTCGAAACCAAGAAATTAAGTCCCTTCCAGCTGGGCCTCCACCACTTCAATCCTCCACCAAAGGCAAGCTCATATAAGAGAGATAATGAGGTTTTCCATCAAAGAGGGAAGATCTTGGGGGGTGAACAATGTGTCCAAAATTCAAAGGACAAAGGGATGCAGACTCAATATGAAGTGAATAATTTCTCGAGAGTAACTTTGCTCTCAAAAGTTGAATTCTCTCATCTTCCACAGTTTCGATATGGTCCATTTATAGCCTTCAAATGGAACTAAAGGGCTGATTCAGAATGTTTCAAGTATATGGAAGGTCAAAGATCGTGGATCTCATGACATGACATGGAAACCTGACACAATTTTTAATTTTGAGCAAAAAAACCAATGTATGCAAGTTGTAGTGGTGCAACCTGCGTATACGCATGTTGTATAACTGATAGGGCGTGTATATGTGGAAAAATATGATTTTTGGCTCTTGGAATTGAAAAAGAGGACTTCAATTCTACATAGGGAAATGGAAAAGGCATTATGAGCAAGTTGCATGGGGTGAGGCAAATCTTGCTATAACAAGATGGTCTAAGTCCCCTGCTCCTGATTGTGTCAGAATTTCTCCAAGCGGTGTGGATGATGCATCTACATGCACATGAAATGTCTTTTCCCAATTCAGGAATAATAGGATAGGTGTTGTGACCATCTTTTCTTTTAAGGTGTCCAATCCTTGTTGATAGTCCTCATTCCAATGAAATTATATATATATATATTCAACAGTTTTTTCATTGACGCGGTAATTTGTGCATACCATTTTATAAATTTATTGTAATAGCTTGTATGTCCTAGTGTTTCTCTCTGCTGGTGCACTGACTTTGGTGGTGATAAATTTGCAATGACTACAATCTTAGCAGGATCTACTAGAAAACCATTTTTACACACTATATGGCCCAACAATATTCCGAAAGGTGTCCCAAAAATGCATTTCTTGATATTTAATGATATCTGACATTGCCTACATCTTTCCAAAATTATCCTTAACACTTCTACATGATCCTTTAACAGACTATATACATTTTATTCATCCAGATATACTTCGAAAAATGTATGTATGAATTCCTTAAAAGCAGTTATGACTACTCTTGAAAAAATGGTTGGTGAATTCTTCAAGCCAAATGGCATGATTGTGTACTGGTAGGATCCCCATTCTATAGAAAAATAGTCTTATACCGTTCCTCTGGAGTTATTTTCATCTGATGGTAACCTGAGAATCCATATGTAAATGAATATGCTTCCTGGCCTCCCACATTCTATAAGACTTCATCTATGAAAGGGGTAGGAAAAGGATCGTGTAAGAAAGCATCATTCAGTTTTCTCAAATCTACACAAATCCTAATACCCCCTTGTTTATTTTCTCGGAGTACCATAGGGCTTATCCATTCAAATTTCTCTACCGGTTCTATGATACCATCTTCCAACATTCTGTCAATTTATTCTTTCACTTTATGTTTATATATTGGATTTAGTTTGTAAGGTCTCTGCCTGATAGGTCTTGCCTCAGGTTTCAGAGGTATTTTCATCTTTCCTAACTCTCCTTCTATGCCTTTCACCTCTGTAAAGGTCATTGGAAACAAGTCACTGTATTCGCGCAATAACTTTGTTATTATTTCTATTATTTGTTCATCCCAATAGTCTCCAATACTTGCCATTTTAGGATTGTCAGTTGTCCCAATGTTGACTTTCTTCACTTTGATTGGTGAAGCAAATACTTTTGACTCCAAAGATGGACCTTCCACCTCTCTTTCTCCTTCAATTTCTGTAATTTGAATGTTGCATAGATCATCTTCATCTGGTGCTTCCTCTTCAACATGATAGCATGAAAGTAGTTCTTTTATTGTCTGTCTATTTTTTTGTTGATATTCTGTCATGAGTTCAACCTCTGCTTCATCAATAAATATCACACCTCTTATTTGTTTCAGCGTTGAATCAATGTTTGGGTTCTCATGTTCAAATGAGAAGGTTACTACAAATTTCTATTGTAAGGTTGTCCATTTTGTAGTGCCTATGCACATCTCCTAGTCTACATACCAGTTCTTTGGGATTCCATCCAATGTGTGGATGAAGTGATGAGGCCATTCTTTTGGTGGTGTCATGCTCCATTGTGTTATGCACTTCTCCAAATGTTCTATTGGTGTTCCTTTCCCATCATACCTCTGCATTTTATTGCACCCCTGCTCTGCACCAAATCTAATGAGTAGTAATCGCTTACATTGGTACCAGCCTTGAATTGTTTATTTGTGTGCACCCCACCATATTGCAGTTGTGGCCTTGAGTGCAATATCTAAGGCTAAGAGCCTCTGATTCTCTAATAATTCCTCTTCATATTTTTTCATAAATTCCTCTAAGTCATTTACCCCATGAAAACTGGGAGGTTCTCTTATATCTGTACCAACCCATCTTACTACATGGTCTATTCTTGTGCACCTTTTTGTGGAAACTCCATTTAATCGTTGTTTCCAATTCTCCAAAATAGTATCTGAGTCAGAAGCACATGATGTGATTCTTCTCCAGCTGAGTACCCCATCTGCAGTTGGGTTAACATAATCTTCTTCGCACACGGTGGTTCTATACAACTGGTTTATTTCCTCCAGATCCAAACAAGTGGGTTCTACAAACCTTTCTCCTTTTGAAGGATCTAATTACACAATGACTCGATATTCTCTTGATTCAAACATCATTTTCCTTGTCTTCAAGTTGATTATGGATTGGTTATCAAATTCCCATTCCAATCCAAGTAATGTTGGATAAGGTGTTGTGCCATCTACTATCTCTATTACTTCAAAGTTTTCCTTAGTGTGCACTCCATCCAAATCTACTGTCACACTTTTAAGCCTTCCAATTGATAGAACTCTATGATGATTTGCTAACTTCATATGGACATGTGAATAGCCTAATGTCGGTTCTCCCATGCACTACCATGTCTTCTTAGGTAAGACATTTACTTCAGAGCCTAAGTCTAGTATAATATCCCCCATATTGAAATCCCCAATATTAGCATTTAGTTTGAATTCCCTGTTTTTCCTCCTTCTTGTATGGAGGTGATTGACTATTTTCTGCTCTAATTTCCCATCTACCTTTGTGTTACATCTTTCTATCATATTTTTTAATATTTTGAAAGATGATGGATCCTCTAATAACTTAACAAAGGATTGCTTCACTAGAGTGGTCCATTAAGGAGGAAATTCCGTACATTGGTACATGCTGAGTGTGTTACGCAGCTGATGTAGACACAATATTTTGCTTGAGAAACTCTTGTCTTCCCCCTTGAATGTTTCTTTTTCTTTCTGCGCATAAAACGTCTTCGGTGGTTCAGTATTATTCTTCACCCATTAGTGTTGCATTGGATCTTGTCTTGTTGCATCAGTTCCTGTCTTAGCTCCTCCTCGTGTGATTATATTGGTGTTTCTTCCATCATCCCTGGCTTTTGTATAAATCCAATGTACATTCTGGTTGTTCTGGTTCCTTTTTTCTTGGATCTTTCCTCAGAGTGTTGGACAGTCTTATGTATCATAGTCTATTGCACGACAATACATACATGTCGTTGGTGGAAGTGGACACTACCTTGCATAATGTCTTGGTTGTTGGCAATTTTTGCACACTACTAGACCTCTGCCTCATCCAAATCCTCCCCTACCTCGTCCTCCACCTCTGTAGCCATCTCGATCTCCTCGCGGTGCATTGTACTAAGGTTCCTGGTTGTACTGTGTAGGGTTATACTATGGATGGGCAATGTTGTATTGTGGTTGCATAGTGTTATACTATTGTTGTGCATTTTTGTATGGAGATGGTACCTTGTTGAACTTAGGTGCATCTTTCCCTTTCATCATTTCTGCTTGCACCCTCTAATTATATGAAGTTCTTTCTCTCGTGATCTCCATCATCATACAATGTTTATCATCATGACCCACTGACTTGCAGAAATTGCAGTATGAACTCTTGGGTACTATCTGATACTTCTGCATCATTGGACAATGATATGGATTATTCCCATGGGTTTTACAGATCTCGCACCATGGTCCTCCTATTGGAAAATGGTTTGGTACTCCTGTTTCCATGTACTGCATGAAAGTTGGACATTCATTATTATGGTTCCCTTTTGTCATGCATGTGGTACACCAAACAACTTCTCTTTTTTATTTGCCCTTATTCTAGTTGAGTTGAAATGTTAAGTTCTTTAGATCCTCCTTCGGCTCCTCTATTGTTGGATCTATATTTTGATATTAGTTTTCTTCTAGTTGTAAGGCTGCCTGCAGAGCCTCTGCCTGAGTTTGGAACTTTTGTTGTCTTAAAGGGTATTTCAAATGTGGTAACAGTGAGTTCACAAATAGATGTTTATGTTTCATATCAGTAATTTCATATTTCAACTTACCCTTCAACTGTTTAAACCTCTAATCAATTTCTCAAACAGACTCACCTGGATTTTTTCCTGATTTCAATCATTTTGTTCATATATTGATCTTTTGAGCTAGGCTTCTAAAATTCATTTATCAGTAGTCTTCTCACGTCTGCAATAGTACTTGTTGCTCCTGGTGGACTGTTTACATATAGGCTCCTATACCAATCCAGTGTGTGGTCTCTTATCATGATAGCTACCTTCACAATTTTTGTATTCTCATTTGTGTTATGGTTTGCTTCCCAAACCTTATCATAGATGAATAAGTGTTTTTTAAAGTCCTTTGATGCCTCTCCCCAAAATTCTGGTAACTTGATGGTGGGATCATGTCTTGCCATTTTGAACTATGTTGAACTACTACCTACGTGTGGTGTAGATCCTTGACTAATACTTCATGAACTGGCTCCCCCAATTGATGATCATTTATTGTATCATTTTCCTGTTGTTCTTCTGCCACTAAAATTTGGCTGTCTATATACTGGTTTTCTTTCTGGTGTACTAGTCACACATGGGCTTATAGGTTCCACACTAACATTGATTTGGATTGGAGTTTTACCTTATGTTCCTCCCTTTGGACCACCTGTTTTCCTTTCATATGTTGTGTGCAGGATTTCCTCAATTTGATCCACAAGCCGAAGATCATCTACCTCTTCTTCATCACTTTCCAATCCCTCTCTATCATCTATGGATCTTTTCTTATTATTCATCTTATATTGGTAGGGTGCTCAACTACGCATCTTTCAAGTTGTTTCCATTTTCTTGTTTATATAGTCCTCATCCATCATATTGGGGTCCATCACCTCCTTCTTCTTTCCCTTATCCATCTCTTCCTCCATTTCTCACCTCTTGTTAGTGATTCCCCCCTTCCCCCATGCACGCAGGGATGTTTAGTTGTATGATTCCATGGTCATCACATTGTTGTTATATAGTAAAATCATGATTGAAGTATACAACGATCTAATATACCTACCTCTGGGTCCTTTTAGAAAATCCTTCTCTTTTGTGTTGTAATACTTCACGGTATCTACTATAAATTTAGTGATGAACCCTGCAACAATATTGTCTAACCAGAAATCTATTGTGGGCGTAAATTTGTTGTTAAATTGTTGTAACTACACGATCTCTACAGTATTCCACTCCAACTATATGATTCAATTTGTAGGGATTTTGTCTTTTAATCTCAATATCCACTACTACAACACATGTGGGAAATCACAAAAAATACCTCATGCAGGTCGCTAAACACATATTTTTCCAAATATTTGCATGGTGTTATCTTAGGATTTTTGTTATCCTTCTGCGCAAACTCAATTTCCTTTGTTTTCAACCATCTTTCAATCTCCTCCTTCATTGGATTCCATGGTCTAAACATTCTCTTTTATAATTTCATTCTCTGCGTGATTCTTTCATGGATCTCATCCTCTCAATCCCATGCAGTTACAACCAACAACAAAACCACTTGTTGGGTTGTATTTCTCTCTTCTACTTCTTGGTCTAACCTAGGTTCATATCTTATCGGGGTTCCAACAAAACCCTCTAAAAATATTGGCCCTCCTGGTAAACCAGAAGGCAACATAGCGCATAAAGTGTACTGCACAGTCTCACCCAAGATAGCTTTATGGGTGACTTCAATGCTCAAGTGCTTGCAGTCTAGGAATGAGTGGGGATATGGGAGTGTACTCTCCCTTCTTTATAAACTTAGCATATTATCCATTCATAATTTCTAGGATTCATTCATATTTTAGGCCATGCATGCATTCTAACATATTCATCTTAACCATTCATTCATAAATCACTCATTGACAGAAGGTAAATATGATCAATCGTTGAAAGAAAGTAAACATAAACTAAACATCACATATAACATAGGTTTTACCATGGCTCACCCCCTCCTAGGCTACGTCCACAAAGATTTCTCTTCTCTGCTCTTGTATTAGGTCTGTTGCAAAATATAGCCCTGTGCACATTACATGTTTCTCCTTACAAGAATAAATAGGTTGAAGAACTTTTATGAGGCAAAATATATCACACCAAGCTCCTCAGCCTGTGATCTAACCCTCAATATCTAACCTACTTGACTCTTTTATATCAACCTCAAACTTACAACAACTGAACAATTATTGAACAACAACCAAAAACCACATAACCCTGACCTAGACCTCCTAGGTTCTTATTTATACTATTTTTCAGGCTTATAGTTGTTACAATCATTATCCAAAACCATAACCCTAACATGGCTAGGTCTAATTGCTTGTGTGCCTTGCATGTTGCTCCTCTTGCATGTTTATTTTCCTCACACATGTTGCTTTTCCTGCCAGTTGTTCTTCTCCAAAATTAGGCCTTTCCTTCCAAAATTAGATCTTTCCTCCAAATAGGCCTGTGCCCAACATCGCATCTAGAACTACTATCTACTATTGAGCTGAGCAGTTTTGAAGAAGCCAGCAAGGATGAATTTTGGATCAAAGCTATCGATGAAGAATTAGACTAGATAGAAAAGAATGACACTTGGGAACTGGTTCCAAGGCCAAAGAATAAGAATGTAATCAATATAATGTGGGTCTTCAGGAACAAATTGAATGAGGATGGATAGGTTACTAGGAACAAAGAAATATTGGTATGCAAAGGAAACTCTCAAGTTGAAGGTATATATTTTGAAGAGATGCTTTCCCCAGTTGCAAGGATGGAAGCATTTAGAATAATACTAGCTCATCCATGCTCCAAGAATATTAAAGTGTATCATATGGACGTGAAATCAACATTCCTAAATGGATATCTAGAGGAATAATTCTCCATTGAGTAGCCAGAAGGATTTTAGTTGTCAAAGAAGAAAAAAATATTGCAGGTTGAAGAAGGATTTATATGGTCTCAAACAAGCCCCCAGACCATGGTACTCTAGATTGGATAGGTATCTACAACATCAAGGATTCGGGAAAGGAAATGAAGGTAAAAATATCTACATAAAGGTGGATCGAGACAATATATTGATCACTAAATTCTATGTAGATGATATTATCTTCGGAAGTGACGATGACAGGATGAGTTAGAAGTTTTCCAAAGACATGCATCATTAGTTTGAGATGTCTTTTCTTGGTGATTTAACCTTATTTTTGGGACTACAGATATGTCAAAGAAACAAAGGTATCTTCATCTCTCAAGAAAAGTAGTCATAGAAATGTTGAAGAAGTTTGGAATGACAGATTGCAAACCAGTTAGTACTCCTATGCCTACAAGTTGCACATTAAGTAAGGACAAGTTGCAAGTTTCTAGACTGGATGTGATGCAGGAAGTTGGATAGGTTGCAAGGTTTCAGGAAACACCAAAGGTTTTATGTATCTATACTAGATCTACAAATATAGTTCATAAATAAAAAGAATAAACATCAAAACCATTCATCAAAGATTGAACACAAGAATGTAGAAAACCCTAGAGGTAGGGTAACACCATATATTAATCCTTACAGAAGGATAAAACTCCTCAACAAATCATTGCTTGTACATTCACAATATTATTCACCATGCCAATTACATTACTTGCACTTCCTTATATAGAATTCTCTATCTCCTAGGAACATTCTAGAGAAGGTATATTTTAGAAATCCCATTTATTATATTTAACTACCCATTCATTATATCCAACTAACATAGTGGGCCTTATTTAATACTATGGTGTACTTAGTCCACCTTACATTGAATGGCCCCATTGCCATTGGGTACCTCCCATATTACCTCCCTAGGTATAGTACATTCCAGCCCCCTTAAGCATGTTTCATCCCCGAAACATGAGAAGATACCATATGATATAACCGACTGAGAATTGTGGCCAAATTGTACCAAGTACGTCCATCCATCCATCCTAATGGAATACAAACAAGATGTCCAATTATTGCCTTTCCACCTTGAGCTTGTGCCGCATCATTTAGATGTTTCCATGGGATTGTTACTCGAGCATGATGTCTTCCTGCAACGTTAGTAGTCCTCCATGTACCTCTTGATACCAAATTTTATGTATCTATACCATATTTGAAAATATAATTCAAAAATAACAAGAATAAACACCAAAACCATTCATCGAATATTGAACACAACAATGTAGAAAACTCTTGAGGTGGGGTAACACCATTTATTAATCCTTATGGAAGGATTACACTCCTCAAGCAATCCTTTCTTGTACATTCACAATATTCTTCACCATGCCAATTACATTTCTTACACTTCCTTATATAGCATTCTCTATCTCCTAGGAACATTCTAGGGAAGGTATCTTCTAGAAATCTCATTTATTATATCTAACTACCCATTCATTATATCCAAATACCATAGTGGGCCTTATTTAATACTATGGTGGACCTAGTCCACCTTGCATTGAATGGACCCATTCCCATTGGGTACCTCCCATATTACCTCCCTAGGTATAGTATAAAAAGAATCACATGTTTTGGCAGTAAAGAGGATATTCAAATATCTCAAAGGTACAAAAGAGTTTGGTTTATAGTATCTGAAAGGGAAGGATCTATCTCATGTTGCCTACACAGATGTAGATTGGGCAGGTTGCATTGATTATAGAAGAAGTACAAGTGAAGAAGATTTCTACTTGGGTGAGTGCATGTTATCATGGTTAATCAAGAAACAGTCATCGGTATCTATGTCCATAGAAGAGGAAGAATACATTGCAACATCGACATGTTGTACTTAGGTTATTTGGATGAAGCAGACTTTTTAGGATATGCAAGTAAAGTATGATGAGGTCATTTCAATACTTTGTGACAACACCAACACCATCAGTATTTCAAATGATCCAATGATGCACTCTAAGACGAAGCACATTATGATCAAGTATCACTTCTTATGGGAATAGGCTATAGAGAAAAACATCAAGATAGAGTATTTCAGGACAAAAGAGCAGATTGTAGATATCTTCACCAAATTGCTTGCAAGGGAACCTTTTGAGTATCTGCGAAAAAAACTTGGAGTAGTTTCTACCCCACAGTGATCTACTCAGCATCAAGCTTAACTAGAAAGGGGGAGAGAAACAAAAGTATTTAAGAACTTCAAGTAAACAAACTTTTGAATGATTTTCACATATACATCATATAATTACACGAGGAAGCACCATGAAGAAAATTGTGTAGAGAAAGCAGTGACTTGTAGATAGGGGGATAAATCCCAGAAGAGGATTACTCTTTTCCATTCATTTCAAAGGGGGAGATATAAATACCAAGCCATGGAGATGGAGAGAAAGAAGCATACAGATAGGGGGAGCGATGGTCATAGGGGGAGCATGAGCATAAGAATTGTCATGCCTGAGTGTTGTCATAAATGCCAAAGGGGGATATTGTTGGACTGGGTTTGATTTGGAAAGTTGGTTTTCATTGATGTCAAACCTTGGAGAGTGATCTTAGAGATTGATTTAAACCCTTGAAGAAGTTCGATGGAAAATTTTGGTAGCCCTGATGGTGTGGTTTTGGTACCCGAAGTTAAATGAAGAATATGGATAGAAAGGAAATTATGAATGTAAGAAAGACCCTCATAGATGGATAGTACTTGTCATGCAGTTTTCAGTGATATGTTGAATTCCACGTGGTTCCTAAGAATTAGGGAGATATGGTCTTGTAAAGTTGGAAGCCTCAAAGAGTGGACAATAAGCCCCTAGTTTCTTATAAGTCTTGGTTAAAGGGGTAAATTAGTTGTAACAATAAAACCCTAGAAGCCCTAAATTAAGGAGAGGAGTTATCTAGCATAATTATATAAGAACCTCAAGGATTCATTCACAAGTACACTCACACGCTTATTCATTTCTTATATTTCTTGTGATCTAGTGATATTTTTCTAAGGTAGTAGCATCATTTTCTGAGGTAGAAAGAAGGGTCGACGGTGAAAATATCGTAATTACAGAAAAACCCTAGTTTCTGAGGTATACATGAGTTACAGTTCAATCAAGGAGTGTATGTATGTGGGATGAAATGAAGGAAAGGGTGTATATATGCTAGTTGTAGAGGAAAAAGTCGTGTACATGTGAAAAGATCATGAAAATTTGGGTAGATGTTGGTACCAGGTCCCTAGAGTTTGAAAAGAAGGTTACAGGTCAACATCTTACTGTTTTAGGTCAGCTTCATAGGTATTGGTATAGTTGTATATTTCTTTTTGTGGTTACTTATTGTCATGATATGGTGTATGCTTGAGGCATACTTGGTATGGTTTGTTTGGTATTTGGATATGATATATCTTGGTTGCTTGGATGAATGAGGAGCACTCTTATATCTAGTTTATCATATGATGGTGGTTCTTATAGTTCATATCTTTGAGTTGATTGTACATGGTTAAGGCATATTCATGTTGTATGGTGGCATATGCATGAGGGACATGCACTAGTTCTTTGAGATACTTCATTGATGATATGGTACATATCTACATATGGTTGATGATATGGTATATGATATAGGTTACACATGGTTGATGCTCTAGTTCATGATTCACTATTCTTTATTGAAGTATATCTGGTTAATGATTAATGCATGAGTTAGTATGTATGTTGGTATACAATTGATGCATGGTATGGTACAAGTGTTAGTTGGTTGATGAGAAGATACAAGTTGATGAGATAGTGACAGTGAAAGAGTGACAGTGACAGAGACAAAGTGACAATGAAAGAGATAGAGTGATAGTGACAGGGGCAATGACAGTGGCAGAGTTTGTGATAGTGATAGTTGGCCTACATTTATATTACAGGGTGGTTGGATGGGGAAAGAATAGGTGGTTGTAGCCACCTTCTGGTTAGAGTTGAAGAACTCAGGGGGTTGTAGCCTCCTTCTGGTTGGACTCAGATAATTTAGGAAGTTGTAGCTTCCTTCAGGTTGGAGCCTAAGAATAAGCAGTTGGAGCCTCCTTCCAGCTGTAGTTGGAGAATCAGAAGTTGGAGCTTCCAATGAATGTATTCTTTTGATATATAAGAAAAGAATTTTGTGGTTTTCTCCCATTTGTGTTTCCACATAAATTCTGGTGTATTGTGTATCTATATTTGTGATGTGATGTTGTTTATGATTATATTGTTGTTGATATAATGAATTTTAATGATAGATTGTTGAATAGTGTTGAAGAATATACTATGGTTAAAAGTACTAAAATTATTCATTATTGATTCACCCCCCTCTCAGTAATCCAACAATACAGAGAATTTATGCAATAAAGAATGGAATTTGTATGTAATAAAGAGTGACATATTAGGATGTTTATGGAATAAAGAATGACATTTGTTTTTTCTTTGAAATGGGGTAAGCACCAACTTTTAAAAAGGTTGTTTATCACATATATAGTATTTGTTGCTACCTTTTAATGGATGAATGTTATATTTTTTGTATGTACAAAACAACATATCTGTACAGACACTCTTTCTTTAATTTAGCTTTAAATTTTGTTTTGCTACTTTCTATGCATGAATCGTACTATGCCACTTTCAATTACTTTCCAGTAGATAGTTTGAGTATGGGGAATTGAGAGTGATACAAGGGGGAGGAGGGGCCAAATGAGCTTCCACCTTCATGTGGTTGGCCCTGTTTAGTAGAGAATAAATTATTCTCAAAACCAAGAGAAGCTCATTCAAGTATTCCATTTTAGTCTTTCTAGAGTCTCGTACATGTTGATATGTTTGTTTATACTTATTTGTATTATTCAGTCATATAACCTTGTATTCTCTGATGATTTTTACAGGTATTCACAATGGAAATATAGATAACAAGTAGCCTATGTGTGGTGTGGTTGTACAACCTCCCGCCTCATTGAGTTCATGGATGTAGGTATTTAGTACTCATTTTTCCATTTTAGTTAGTGTGTGCACACAGTTTCCAACGATTAATGTGTATTTCAACCCTTTACTAAATTTTGGGCACAAATCACCCTAGTATGCATTTT